>CATQJA010001612.1:0-16633 GCA_958295435.1 Mesorhabditis spiculigera
GCAGAATTCGCCCACATGGCCGTTATCAAGCAACAACCGTTCCAAGCACAAGCCATCGGCCCTTATCCGATTTTCCATTTTTTTCCCTCACTAAAATTGATATTGATTTGCGCTCTGTCTTTCAAAAATACAGAAACTCCTTTATCGGCGAATTTCAGCAGAATTTAATTGTACCGTCTGTTATTTGGCAGGATCCGGAGTTGATGGACCTCGAAGGCTATCCTCATTTTGAGATGAAAAGACGCAGAATGGCCAGCGGCCATCCGGATCACGCCATGCATGTAATCTTCAACGGCAAAACCCCGATTCTATCCCATTTGCTTGTCCTTGAGCAATTCAAAGATTTCAGATGCCATCCACGCTAGATTTCCTCAAACTGCCCCACGTAGTCCATCAACGCCTCCTCGCATTTGTGAACACAACAGCTCCGAAGACACGATTTCGATACGCGAGAACTTGCCATTTCCTCTGGAAAATGACGGAAGAAACGCCGAATAAGTTATGGAATTATAAAGTCAGGTTCTCTTCATCTTCTCCTCCTCTCCTCTTCATTTGCGCAGATTTGGAAACCAAGTAGCCGGAATCCTCCCACTTTCAGACCGCCACAGTTGAAAATGCGCGCACATTGAAATTACTTCTATCCAAAGCTACGGTAACGCCATTGAATCAAGGCATTTTCCCAAACATGGACTCCCTTCTGGTATGAGAGCATACCATCTAGAATTGTACGGCATTCAAAATCGCGATCTCCTCGCACTGCTTGAACAAAAACCACTTCATCATAAATACAAACACCAAATATTACTTTGAATTGGCCGGAACAGCATCCCCCCGGTTAATTCAATACGTTAACAATAATGTCGAGAATTCTTAGTGAGAGATTTTTCAATAAAATGCATGTTCCGACTTGGAAATGCACTAGATTCGTGGTCCCAGGCACACCGAATTCTATGAATTATAAGACGTGGAACCGTGGATCGATTTACTTGTAAACGAATGGAAATCGAAGGAGACCGAGAAATCGAAGACATCAAGTTGTTCGCGGCTGGGTTGGGCCCCGGAATCTCGGAACACGGCCTTGAAATTGATAAGGCGACGCCTAGCCGTCCGCACTATACGAGGATTTCCAGTTTACAGCTGTACCGCAAGTCTGACTAGTCCGTCGTTGTTTTTGAGGTAATTTTCGAGGCATGTAGCTATCATCGTGCAGTTTTCTAGACAACTTGCATTGTTAGCGCGTTCGGAAAAATGTCCCGCAACAAATGCTAGCAAGACTTGGCATGACCCCTCCCCCAGCCAAAAGTTCGCAAAGGTTTTTCGATATAACTGTTTTATATAACGTTATTATGGGGTGTAATGAAAGCTTCCAGTATCTTTTTTGATGCTCGATCGAACGGCGTAGCCAAAATCCCAACAAAATAGCGGAAATGTCGAAATTTGAAACTTCCGGCTGCGGGGCGTAATATTTTTCCTTTTTTCTATTTTAAATCTCAAATTCTCAAATCTTTTAAAAAGTGCAAATCTCTTGCCAATAATGAAAATTTCTAGTTTTCTCGAGTACTCAAGTCCGCTTTTCAGGACCTTCGAGAATCCAGTTAGTTCAGCGCCATTCACAGGGACCTTGGCGAGATCCAGGGATGCAAGCGCTAACCTTCTAGCCCTGAATAAATTTATCTCTGGCCTCCGAATCTCGACGTGTATTTACGTGCGAATGAGCCATCACGGGTTGTTATCTACAACCATTGTTTCAAAAAATTATTTTGACAAATTACAAACCTCACAATAGTTCGTTTAATCTAAATTTTCGGATGATACCTACAGTGGCGCCCACTAGCTTCCAACATTTCGTTTTTTGGCTCTATTTAGCCGGTCTAGTGTGGAAATGTTCCCTAAATCGCATTCATAGCAGAACTCGGCGTGCTTTTTACCTGCAGCACGTTTAAGACCACAAATCCGCAAAATAAAAAGTTTGATAAAATTCTCAAAAATGTCGATGACAAAAGTTTCCAACATTTTTCTTTAAAAGCTCCGGGGAAATGAATGGCGTCCTCTAGAGTGGTAATATTCATGCCAAATCGTTTAACATAATTGTGTTCAAGCATTCATGGTTGCATATTAACTCCTACAGCTCTCGGGAATTTTTTAGAAAAATCGATTTTAATATGGGAGTTCGACATTTTGGCTTCTAACTTTCGAAATCTTAGTTTTAGTCTGGATATCGATATACGGCCCGATAGAACGCGAAAAGACAAACATTTGTTATTACATGGGCTTCATGAATGCACTTATCCAAACAGATACGGATCGGTCGACGCGCCTCATCAGTGCGCGCATAGTAAATGGGAGGCCGTCTCTAACAAATAGAAGCAGTTGCACCGCGCGCAGAATTGATCCATGTGTAGTTTCTTCCGCAGCGGAGAAGCACAAAGCGATTTTATATCAAGATATTTTAAGAGCATGAAAGGAATGATGGCCAAAGACTTCGAATTAGCAACAACTTTGTCTATTATTATATTTGTAGGGTTTTACCAAATCGCCGTGGTTGCGTTATTCTCGTCATTTACTCGTTTATCGTCGTTATGTCATTTACATAGAGTCGACGGCCCGGAAGCAGCCGATTTTCATGCTAATGCGGAGGTCGGCCGGCCGGCCAAAAGTGCCATGTCTGATCATAAGTGAAAATGAAGCGAAACCGTCTTCTTTACCCCTAAAACCCCACCTGATAGAAATTATTAAATAACCGTTATTTAAACACCTTTGTAACCCTCCGATCACCCCCTCTATTAAGCGAGGAATTGGGGATTCGCAGCCGAAAGTCGATGCAAATCGATGCAAAGTCCTTTCAGATAGCCGGAAAAACTGTCAGAATCGCGTAAAAAAGTATGTTGGCGATAAATCCCGAACCTGTAGCTGGCGAGCTATAAGTCCAGGATTGTACTTTTTTGGGACACCTGTAGTTATTTCTTGCTAAAAACACGATTAAAACACTTTCGATTAAGCTGCTAGAGATTTTCCAGATTTATACAAAAAAGTTTTTCTAGATTCTTCCAAGTGTTTCTGCGTCGCTCGAGGGTATTGTTTTCCTTTCCTAACTTTTTGCAATATCCACTCCTTCTTCGAAAGGTGTTCTACGACCCCCATATCTTTATTCCCATAGCTAAGTTCTGTCCGATAGCGCTATGCCTCATCAAAACCATAAATCACATTCCGACGCCCCCAAAATAGCGACGCCTTTATCTTTCCCAGTCTGTTCTTGGCGTAGAATTCCCGTTTGATTTGCGGAACTCCATATGGAAGGCTTTCCTATAACTGAATGACTATTCAATCCTGTGGACGTCATTGCGGTAATCAACTGAGACGCCAGATAATTTAATTCATTTTCATTCCTACTGAATTCGTCTTATTTCTACCAAATATCTGATCGCGTAGCCCCAACCGATGGATCAATTTCTTTCATGGCTATACCCGGGACAACGGAGAGACTCAGGATCATCAATTTACGGTGCTGAAGTTGAAGCTGCATTCGATGATCCACTGAGAACGAAGAATAAGCCACCAGCTAAAGCCGTTATTGTTGCGCAGCTTGAGTGCGCGAAAAAATCAGGAATTTAATCAAGTTCCAACATTTCAGGATCCCCGATCAAAAGGTTTCATCGATCTCCCTATTGTCGTCCATCGACGTCTGCTAGAATTTATCGGCGCAGACCAGGCAGAGACACAATTCCGATCTGCTGTGAGCCTGCCGTTTTCTATTAGAAAATGACGGAAGAATCAACAAATGTTTATCC
This sequence comes from Mesorhabditis spiculigera, assembly GCA_958295435.1. Lineage (NCBI taxonomy): Eukaryota > Metazoa > Nematoda > Chromadorea > Rhabditida > Rhabditidae > Mesorhabditis > Mesorhabditis spiculigera. The sequence goes on from CATQJA010001612.1 coordinate 3,789, forward strand.
GAATTAGTGATGTCATATTGTCTGATGACCCGAAAGTGAAATATTGTACGATCAGCCACCCGGGAAAAAGAACTACACCTCTCGCGTACGGGTTGAGAATTCGCGTACCCTTTCACTTCTTTTATCTGGAACTACGGTCGCTAGGACTCATATTTTACAATCCGCCGAAGGGTCCCGGCGGAATGTAGAATCTCTTGGCTTGAAACATCGAATTCCGTGGGCAATGATGCCGTCAAGGTTCCGCTCCTAAGCGCGTGGAAACCACTCCGTCGCGGGTTTTAAATATCGTGCGGTTCGCGTCGGATTTTAAACAGCCGTCACTCGATTTTCTCTGTTTCTTGCACAGGCCCGTATAGAATATCTCAGGTTTTGTGCGTATTTCTGGAGCCACATTTGTGGGCCGAATTGAAGATGCGCGAGTTTTTCGATGATCGGTTAGGACGAGAGATCTGCTCCTTATTCAATTGTACACTAAATCGAATCCGTGGCCCGAATGGAAGCGGAAATTAGAGTTACGAATTGATATTTACGGGCCGGAGAGCACGGGCGGAGGTGTATGCGAGGAGGGAAGAGCATGAAGGAATATTGGCAAAGACTTCGAATTGCTCTTCCTTTGTCAATTATTATATTTTTTTGGTTTTACCAAATCGCCGTGGTTGCGTTATTCTCAAATAAATGTTTTTTTAAAGATGAATAGAAATCAGAAATGCAGCCAAAATTGAGGAGTCAGCTGGAAGGGAGAGGTCAGCCACCTATCAATTTATCAGGTAAACCTCCGTTCAAAGAAAGCACAAAACATTAGTACCCCAGCACTTTCCTTTTCCACTTTTAAATAGAACTACGTTAACAAATTAAATACTTTACAGTACCGCAATTTAATTCATTATCGATTTGTCGTGTTGATTTTTTAATGCGTCCGCAATTTTCTAGTCCTGAATGAGTTTTGGAGCATTTTTATCAGAGAGCAGTTCATTGTGAAAAGGAAGCTAACCATCATCAACAAACATTTGTTTCACGCGGAAACATTCTTTTTCCTATTTTTCGCTGACAAATCGACTTCATCGATTGGCGCCCACCCTTAGGCCTCACGCGCGACTTTGCCGGAATTTTCTGCGGCGAACAAAGCTCTACCCCATTTCAATAAGCGAATGGATGAATGGTTCTGGGAGAATTTGGAAGGACTGGAAGGCCCGACTAAAACGGCTAGGAGTCGAAGTCGCTATATTAACTGGAAAGGCCCGAATCATCCACAACCACCAGCCCAAGCGATGGTAGCCAGGTAATTAAGAAAAGACGAGTGGGTTGATTGTGTCTAGATGCGCTTGGTTTTTCGGCGCCCGGGAATCGATAGCAAATCGATAATAATGATGTACCCGGTAATTAATTCCTATTCATTTTATTCCAGTTCTTCCCACTTTTTTCTCGAGGGTCCGGCGGGTGTCTGAATTTCACGTTTTATATCCCGATCGAAGGGCTGGAAAGTGAAGTCCAGAGTGTCCAGGGATTTTAGAAATTCCGATATTTATTGTTGAATTTATTAATTTTTTGCGAAATTAGCCAAATTTCCATGCTTTTCATGCTTCCAGTTTTTCGAATTTTTGAAAGGAACTAGAATAGCTCAATTTATTTTCTCTTGGCAATACGAGTGACAGCTTTTTGAAAGACATTTTGAGAAAAAGCCGAAAATCAGAAAATCGTTCCCCGTTTTTGGGGAAAGGAACACGAAGCAAAAATCGTGACTACCAAAATCCTGGGAGGATGGTTGGATGGCTTTTCGGAGAGCTTTCGATGGATACCTAAATCAGTAGAAATCGCACACTCGTCAGAAGGCTTTGCCAGAAGGAGGAGGTTACAGTAGGCATCTGGGTTTGAAATCCGTCACGCTTTTTCAGACACCAGTCGGGCGTCAGATTTCATGAATCTACCCCACCATTCCATCAGCGGCATGCAATTTATGGTACGACAGATCCGAGGCGATTCCAGGTTGCTAGAACGTGCCAATTACTGTGGAAAGGCGACGGAGAGCAAGAGATGAATTGGTCGAGGGTATGCGTCACTTTCCATAAGACCAATACGACTGTTTCGCCTGTTCCATCAGAATCCCATCGTGAAGAGTAGGATACAGTCCGAGTTAGCAAAACTACCCTGAAGCTACTCTTATCGAAAACGACGGTATCCTCTGCCCAAATCGTTGACTTTCCCGCGCCAGGGTTATCGTGTGGAGTGAAAACCTTCGAGTTACAAACGTTAGAATGCCTAAGCGGCAATACAGCTCGACTTGCTCTACTTTAAAAAGATGGAAAACCATTGCATCAGAAATACATACGAGTCGATTTCTTCTCCAGATACCGACCACCCCGACAGCCCCACTCGATCTAATCCAATACCTCAGCAATAATGTCGAACATCTTGTTTCGACTGTATTCTTTGATTCAAATTCGTGGCTTCAGATGAAATGCTCCGCAATTTTCGATTGAATTGGGAGAGGAGGATCAGCGTCGGGTAACAGTACGTCCACCGGATTGTCAAGGGTGGTACTCGGGAGAGCGAGAAATTGAACAAATCCAGAATTTTCGCGAATTCGGATAAGATTGGGGATAGTGACCATCAGCGTGAAATGGATGGACAACGATTGCGCATCCGGCGTCGAATTCGTGGTTACATTCCGAAAGCTGCTGAAAGTTGTCCGAATAGTTTCACAAGTTTTTGGTTTTTATTTTTACCTGTTTATATCACAAATACGTCAGCGGACTCCCAAGAAAACGACCCACCCCTTGCGACGCGCACTATTGGCCGATTTTGACGATTTGGGTGTATCTATCGAAATCTCTCGGAAAGGGCGAAAAAGCTACCTTTTTCTTATTCAATATTTAATGCTGTTCGTTATTTTAATTCCCGCATTTGAGGGCCAAAATCCATGAAAGCTGCAGATTTTAGGCACAAATTGCATCTAATTGCTTTGCTCAAGATAACTAGGACGCCACTGATTTTCCCGCTTTTTTTTAAAGAAATTGTTTGGTCTTGAGCCCTTGGTAAAATCTCTCAGGGCCAACACACTTGTGCTCTCTCCGTTTTGAGGGCTCTCGAATGGCGTAAAATCATCCAGTATCGGTTTCCTCCGGGTCGCTGGAGGCGGAGTCCATTTTTTGGGATACGCTGTAGCCGCTTACTTCTACCTTTTGCCCCGAGTTTGTATAATTCTCAATCCTGAATAAATTTGCTACGGATCGAATCGCTAACTATCTGGTCACCTGAATTTCAAAGTTTATTAGTCTACCAGTTAGCCCTAAGGATCATCGTTTGAAAAATAATAAAAAGGAAATTCGAGTCAATGGCTTTTTCTTCTCTTGAAACTCAAACTGCAGGGCAGCTAAAAGAGGCGAACACCCAACTAGCCGTTATCTTTCTATTTCCGTTCCAAACACAAGCCCTTGGCCCTTATCTGGTTTTCCTTCTCTCCAGCTATAATATTGATCAATTTGCGCCTCGAATTCTGTGCCAAATCTCGGTAATTTGAAAGATTTCCAGCAAAACTAAATCGTAACGCTGAGCTTTGGCAGGATCCTGTAGCCAATCGATCCTGGATTGCTATCCGGATTTTCATGGATGAAAAGGAGCAGACCGACCAGCGACCATCCTCCGCATGACGCTCCCCAGGTAATTTCCCCGCTTTGCAGAAGCCCGTTCTAGCCCATTTTATGTGCGAGATTATCCTACAGAAATCCGATTGTTTCAGATGCCATCCCCCGCAGATTTCATCAAACTACCCGTCGTCTTTCACCAACGTCTTATCGATTTTGTGAGCACGACTGTCCGCGAACTCGATTCCGATACGCGAGAACTTGCCAATTACTATGGAAATGACGGAAGAGCTCCAGATCAATGGTGGGACTATATTTTTCGGTTTGATAATAGTTCTACGGCGATTTCGCCGGGTCCTTCGCTGTGCAATCAGTGATAACTTGGCGTGAGAAATATATATTAAGCAGTCCACGTACCCGGAGACTATCTTTATCGGAAACTACTGTCGGCACTATTTCAAGTGCAGGCGTTTCCCAGGCATGGATCCCTCCTGGAATACGAGCTACCGACTAACAGATTTGCATGAGGCTAAAACGGTGATCTATTGGCCGTGCTCCAACAGCTAAAGCCACTTCATCATAAATATCAGTCCATTCTACGTTTCTTTAATCGACCAAAAATTGGGACCGTCGAGCTATTCGGGTACAAGAGCAACAACGTCGAGTACCTAGTCATGCTTGGATTACTCGGCCGAGACCTATGGTCCCTGCTGAAATGTCCGAAATTCGCTGTGACAATAAATTCGGTCCACCGCAAAGCCGAAATAGAATCGTGGTTGATCTGCTGGTGGAATGAAATCTGGAGAGCGAGAAGTCGAATCAATCCAGTTTTATGATTACGGCGATGAACGGAACTCGGAACACCGCCGGGAGATTGACGGACAATTGCTTTGTATTCGCGACGTACCGCCTTTTGGCGTCAAGCTTTGGAGCAAGTCGGACTAGCGCGGTTTTCCTTGGAGAGGTGTGCCTCTAGTCATCCGCTTACTTTAGAACAGTGTTTGGGACCGTTCTGACAGGGTATCCTGGACTTCTAGATCTGTATCGTTTTAGAAGTATAAAATTTTAAGTGAAATTATGACATTTTCGGGTTTTCTCGTTTCAAACCAAAAGTTTTCAACCCAAAATTTCCGCTAAAACGGCTCAATAAAATCCGCAAACACCTGGTGGTAAAATTTCACGGGGTCGAGGACAATTTTCCTGCTACATGTCACATACTCAAAATTTATAGTGGTCTCAGGTACTCAAATCCGCTTTTCAGGATTTTCGACGATTCGGATAGTTGAGCGCTACTCACAGATGGCTTGGCAGGGCGCGCAGACGCAACGGCTAATTTTCTAGCCCTGAATAAATCTTTCTTATCGTGCATCTGAATTCAAAAATGTATTGACCCGGAAATCAGCCAGCACAAGCATGCGTTTCTCACCAAAAAGAAGATTTTCACGTTCACAGGAAATTGCGTAGTTTGAACTTAACCTAAATTTCCGGGTGATACCTAGCTATAATCCAGAGGCCAGTTTCCAGCGGTAATACAAAAAAGTACCGGTAGGACTTTTTTGTGGAATTTCTAGTCGTCCATTCCTTATCGGCGCGTTGCCCGTCACATCCAGGCAGTCTGTTTGGTGGCGTCTGCCTTCAGCAAGGCTTAGATTTTTTCAAATCGATTCCCCGACCTCTCGCTTTGACGAATTTTTGGTGATCAATTAGCTACAGGAATCAATCACTGCATTTGCCGTCGACAATAAATGTGTAAATCCCTGGCGTCTCTTTGGAATCGGAAAGAGAGTTGGTCCGGCATTCTAATCTAGCAACGCTTTTAAAGATAGCCCTAGATTCCATTCATCATCCCCAGCCAAAATTCTGAAGGTCCATTTTAGAAATTGTAATATCCGTAATGTCTAACAGTGTCGCCGGATTTTTGCTTGTTTTTCCATAACTACTTTAATTTTCGTGATTTTGGGCGGAAATTAAATATGTTATTAAAATGGACAGAAATTAATATATATATTTTTGACATCGCATCAAGTTCCGTTCAGAAAAGGTTGTCAAATTTCGGAAAGTATCAGCCTGTTCGCTAATCCATGTACTTATATTTAAAGCACGTGTTAATCTTGCTTTTGCCATATCTTTTTATAATATTTATATTAAACTGTATTTAAGAGCTTTTGTTTTTCTATTTATTTATTGATTTTCTTATCTATTCTCTGTTTCCAGTCTCTATCAAAAACCCAGAAAATGCTCCGAACAAATAGTGTTTACTTGAAAAGCTTAGTTGGCTTTAAACCCTGTATGGGTCTAAGCCAAGGGCGTCGCCAGAGGCGCCTCCCGAGGGCACCGCCTGAGGGCGTGCTGACAAGGGAACCTCAGGGTTGGCACGTTGGGTTTCGAAAAACGCTCGCGGCTACCCCTAGGTTTTCGATTGTAGCGAGTTCCAACGGTCCCGTCAGAATTTCTAAATGGGCCTCTGGACAGAGATACAGCACTTCCGAAAGGTGATAATTTACATCCGAAAAATTAGCGTTAGCGATAGGTTTTGAGGCTCTCCCATCTCTATGGAATCACCAGTTGAATGGCCGAGTGGTAAGCTACTCGCTTGATAGGACTCCGAAGAGTTTACGGATCCGCTCGCGATTTTTTCTTTTGCTTTTCGTTCAGAATTTCTGCCAACTCCAAGTTTTGGTTACTTTTTTTCGAAAATAGGTCCTCTTTCTAAAACTTCTAAAAGCATCCAAGTAAATCATCGGGGGCTTGTCTGTAAAAATGGAATATGGGTAGACACAACTTTTTTGATTTCGTGAGCGAGTTTTTCAGGATTCTTGCGAGATAATCAGTCTGGGGCCATTTCCAACATTTTTCTTATGGTAAAATCAAAGCTTGGAGTTAGGCAAGAAAGTTCCGGTCAAAAAGCAAATTAAAAAATCGTGAGCGGATTCGAGGCCTCGTCGGTATTCTATCGAGCGAGTAACAACCACTCGACCATTCAGGTTGCTGTCTCCTAGTAGTGGGAGCGCCTCGCAGACCTATCGCCATGCTACTTTTTCGGATATCTTTTCCGGAATTGCTGTATGTGGCCCTAGGAAATTCTGACTGGTCCGTTGGAATCGCCGTCGTCGAGCCGGGACTCCTCGAATTCACCGCGCCAACGAGGTTCCCTTGTTGATAGCGCCTGTGGCGGCGCCTTAGGTAGTCCAGGGAGGCGCCGGGAAGCCGAGATCAAATCGAAACGTTCAGGCCTATTATCAGACCACATTTGACTGCTGAGCCCTGGTATCAAAGGAAGAAGAATACCCGAAGATCCGGATCCTTTTGCGTCATAGAGGGAAGGGGGGTATGTGGGAACCAACGTTTTTCTAAGAGTGTTTTTCTAAAATACATGGTAGAAATGTTTCGAAAGCGTTGTTATTATTCCCAAAGTAACTTCAACAAGCTTTAGCTAAAATACCGAGAAAATCGATTTATGTGACGCAAAATCGCCGATTTTCGAATCTCACTTTTTCAATTTTCGAAAATTCCACCTACCATTTTTCCAAGTTTTTTTTTAATTGCTTTTCTACTTAAAATATAGTTAAATTTTACTAATAACATTATTAGCTTTACTGACTGACTATTAGAAGTTACTAGGCATTTCTGAGTACAAGGGGAAAAGTTCTTTACAGGTTCCTCTCAACTGTCCGTTGCTCTTCCGCTCGAAATGATAATTAACATTAGAGTCGAAAATTTGCATAATCACACAGGCGCCGTTGGTGACGCCCCCGCCCCGTTAAAAATCTATGAGCAGCGACCCCAGGCGCACTCAGGCGACCTTTGCGGGGCGCCCCAGGCTTCGTCCCATATCAACTATAATAAAAAAGTAAAGACGTCTGACGTATTGTGTGTGTGTCTGAAGCCGAATTCAACTCGAAGGGGAAAGGGAGCTAGAGCTTAGCTCTCTTCAGTTCGGCTATAGAGCGTGGTCAAGAAACTCCCCAAACTGATAAAAAATTATGAAAAAGTTTTAAGTTTAAATTATTAAAATTAACTTTGAAAGTGGCGCCTGAATAAAACGAGTGTGGGCCCCTCTCCCGGGAGGCCACGCCCTTTCCCTCGCCCCTCTTCCCCAGGCCCCTTCCCGCGCCTAGGTCGCTTTCTTGGAAGTTACTTTAATACTTTTAGTAATTTTTTAGTATGTTAATTTATTATTTAATCATTTAAAGTATCGGAAGCCATCAGGAAGGTATTTAGGTAGTTTTTTTAAGGGGGTTTCCCGGCTATGGGGGGGTATCCTCAAGCCATCGGGAAGTTATTAAAAGTAGTTCAGGTATCTAAGTTTTTGCAAGGGGTTTGGCTAGAAAAGGCATCTGAAGCCTGCAGCGTGGGTATTGATGAAGGTGGAGGTGTTATGTGGTGGTGTACAACATGGAGGGTAGCGAAGGCCAGCCGATTACAGTCGCGAGCGGCGTCAAGCTGGTCTACTAAATTTCTAATGTCCGTCTGTCCGTCCAGGAAATCAGCCAAATTCTGCATTCAAATTTCAAATTCAAATTTTGGGGGAGGGGCGAGCCAGCGCTGAACCGCCGCGTAGCGGGGGGTCAGCGCTGGTATACTTTAAAGTTTAAACCTTCTGTCCGAATGCTAATCACGGTAATATTTAGCCAAATGAAGCACTCGATTTCAACAATCTACCACGGGCAATCCACCAACGCCTGCTCGATTTTGTCGGAATCGACGATCCGAAGACGCGATTTCGATACGCTAGAACTTGTAAATTTCTATGGAAGATGACGGATGAATCAAAGGCCCCGTTTTTGCATTATTTTGTTCTGCTTCATCCTACATTTACCGAGATTTCGGTTGCTCCCACGCTAGGCAATCGAAAGCCCAACCAAACCAATAGGATTTATAGCCCGCGTACGAGAGCATTGCTATTATCTGGGAAAACGGTAGAGTTTACCGGAGATCTGGCAAATCCCATACATGACGGTTGGCATGAAAACATTCGATTTAAAAGTGATGATATTGGAAAATGATGATTCTGCTCGAATCGATCTACTTCAAAAGATGAAGCCACTTTATAGCAAATACAGTCGCATTAATTTATCCTCGAATTTCGCGAGTGCTCCATCGCTTCAACTATCCAATACGCAAACAACAACGCCAATCACCTAATTATGGATGGATTTCTTGATTCATCACTTTGGTCCGAGGTTAAATGCCCCAAGTTTTTTGTAAGGATCAGAGAACGGCAAGGAGTACATGAATGTATCAATCTGTTAGTCAAGGAGTGGAAATTGGGAGAGCGAGAAATCGAAGAAATTACAATTTTTACGGGACACTCCCAATCTCGTAATGAGGATTACCGACGAGAAATTGATGGACAACGGCTGTCCCTACGTTCCCATTTCGCTGCGTGGGCTATTTGCTTTCAATTGCTAAGAGTTAACGAAAAATGACGATAATAGAAATAATGTTTTCGTATTTTCATATGCGCTTCTACCCACTCTTCCCCCCTCCGCTTCTTTCTCCCCTCCGGAAAAATATATTTGAGTGAGGAGCCCAATAAATGAATCGGTCGAAACGACCACCGAAGTCGCGATGCAGTACCTTTTTACGCAGTTTTCCTCCTCTAATTAACTCGTTATAGATTAATACACATTACATCAATTCATTATTTATTTATCCCGCAAATCTCTTGATTGAGCCACGACATTTTTCCGCTCTTGAATAAATTTATATTTAATCCAGTATAATTCAAGCATTTACTTGTGCAAGACACTGCCATTATCAGCCGAATGAGCTTCACGCCCGAAAAGTGGCCTTATCTTCTTTGCACCCGCCTTTTGCTGACTGCCAGATTTCATTGATTCCCACCCGAAGCCTTTTCAAAACAGAGCAACTCCTTATTTGCTGCAATTTTGGCCTAATTGGCTTTTCTAGCCCATCGTTTATCCCTGAACGAAGAATGGCAAATCTGGTCAAGGCAGTTCAGGTAATTTGAACGGGCACCGAAGTGGCAAATTGCCAGCGCGCGCTTCGGGATGAGAGCCCTCACCCCTCCGATTTTTGCGCGAAATTGTTTTTGCCCGCTTCATTGCGAAAAACACTAGCTTCTTCTGCGCCGTAACTCGATTTTTGGCAATACCGCCCCTTTAAAAATGTCATTGTGCTAGATAAAAACTGAGAATGCTAACGTTTTTGCCATACTTTCAAAACGCCTAATCATCATTTCGAGATTTGAGAATTTGAAATTTCATGCTGTAGAAATTTCAGAAGGTCGAAGTTTATATTGGCGAATTTTCCGAAAACCCCTAAAATTATGCAAAAAATTTCGACATTATCAATTTCCACAAATGAATTTCGCTATTATGATAGCAAATGAACATTTTCAGGTGCCAGCTGCGAGTGAATGGGTGAACTATACGGTCCGATTCTACGCTACCCATGTCGAGTATATACACTCAGCGGATCCGTTGGCGAGTGAAGAAAAGCTCTTATATCCTGACACCATGCGAATTCTATCCCGAGTCAAGGTTTCGACTATTGAAGTAGCGAATCCGCCGGAGCATGGATTTCCTCCAGGGATGCAAGCTTATATACTAGACATTCAACGAGTTCCAACCCGCGATCTCCTCTCAGTGCTCAAGCAGCTGCAACCAATTCATCAGAATTACCACCGCGTTCATCTTTGCCTGAATCGAGGGCATGAAGCTCTCGAGCTAATTCACTACCTCAGCAATCCCAACAATGTCCTGCAACTAACTATTTCTGAATTTGTCAGTCAAAATCTATGGTCGGCGCTGAAATGCACGAGATTCACGATTAGGAGGATGGATGGCATCGAGATAAAGGAAATTGAACAGTGGATCCGGCTGCTTGTGAAAGAATGGCAATCGAAAGAGCGGAGAGATTGATGCGATCAAGTTTGAGACTGGTGTACACCGGGATCCGGAACGTTTATTCGGAGTGATGGAGAATGCTTGTCCGTCGTTCGCACGAATGAGGGGATTGTTTTGAGCTGCAGCGGATCGGACTAGCTTGATGGTTTTAAAAGGTTCGCGGCTTTTCAACCCTGGCCCGTCTAGGCCCTGTGAGAGTCTTCAATTTGCGTGGTCTTCCCGAATTTTAGCATGCAGGAAAAAGTGAGAAGCGCGCCCTTTCTTGCTTTTATAAGCCACCTCCGCTTCCGCTGTATCGATTGATTCCTAACAAAGAGGATGGCCGAAAAATTTAGAAAAACCTAATTTTAATGTCGAAAAAGAGCATTTTCCATCATCTGACAAGTGTGTAAACATTCCCAGGACATTACGCGCCGAATGACGTATCAAACACTCTCGTAGCTTCCCTCCTTCTTGAGATACGACCGGAACAACCTGACGGAAGTTGCATGAATGCACACACATATAAAAACAGAAACTAGTTTTTTATATATAGTAGGAAGTAGGATTTTTCGAGACAAACGAGTTGGCACAGCTTTTTCTTCTCCATCTTACAGGCGGGCATAGAAACCATACAAAAACCATAAACAAAACCAATTTTAGAAGGCGGAAAATTTATTTTCGGGTTTTAGCTAGGCGTCGTAGTCCAAAATCCCCTGATCGCATATTCACAACAGCTTTTCAGAATCGCGGACGATTCAGACAACTCATAACTACCTTATGCGTCAAACGGGATCACCGGTACTATGTCTCTGCAGATCTTAACAACCTCGTTTTCCCATTCTCTCATTTCCTGACAATTCCCGGCAGCTTGTACAGTTTACCAACTTCTTTTTGCCCTTTTCTCGGAGCTTCAATTCCGAAACGATAGACGTTTCGAGCGAGATTTTGTCAAGTATTGATCTGTAGTTTGTCTACATATAAAAATCGAGCCTAGACTCTTTATTATTTTAATCGCACGTGTTAGGTGTTAAAAATGTAAATTAAAAGTATGGAAACAGTTCTTAAAATTAGCTTTCAATGAACTGATCGTCTAGAGCAGGTGCAGTGCCATTCGGTCTCCCTAATGGAGTCGTCGTGTTGGCGTGAGGCTTCTTGTTTTGAACTTGCCTTGCTTCTGTGCGGTTATCGGGTATACTTTCGTTCTAGATCCATCGGTTTCGAACAAGTCCCAGCACTACGTGCCGACAGACATGCTCGGGGAGTATCTGCGTGCCTTCAAAATTGTGTTTGGTTTCTTCCTACGCTGGCGTTTTCGATACTGTTGCGGTTGTAGTATTTGTTCAAATTCGGGGGTAAGAATGATCATCGAAAATCCAATCCTTTGAGCTTCTAAAATTATTTTTGCCTACGATAATTCGCGGGATTAGGAATACAAATGATTTGGGGACAGGGACTCATTGTTCTGTTTTTTTTTCAATCGCCGCGCTTTGCGCTCCCACCTATGGCTTCCGTTAAAATTACGTGGGTTTAGTTGTCCGGTTTATTTTTTACTGATTTGATAATACTCATCAATCATTTGATCTATAAATTTTCTATCTACTGTTTCGTATCGGCGATGGAATCAGCTCGTTGATCAACAAAGATGTTCCGAATAGCGGGAAAACGGTTGTCAAGGTATTCCCCAGTACGGACATGTGCGCTCGTAGAAAGGAAGTGCTATCGAGGCCCTTCCTCGCCCCACGGCTCCTTGAGCATATAGTATTCTTCGATGGTTTGGGCTGCCGACGCTCTCCTTCGATGGGTTCTGTCCACGCTGGTCCGGCCACTTCACCCCAGCGCCCCCGCGCCGTGAAGCCAAGCTCGGCATCTCCTGTAGGCCGATGTACACGGAATAATGGAGGCTGCCAAGCAACACCTCCTCTACCCCCGGTGACCAATCCAGCATCACTGTCCGGACTAGGAAATTAGATAAAAATAATAATACCTATAATGACACGGCCGGGAAGCCCGAATTGAGGAGCCCGCGTTTTTAAAGCTAAACTTACTTCCAACGCCGATCAAGTATCTGGTCCAGATCGCTGTGGTTGCGAAACAGGCGTCGGCCATATTAGCTTTCAGCTCTTTGTCAATGTCGAATAATTGGAGAAGTGGTCACATTGTCAAGACATCATTATTTTCTGGAATATTTTTGCGATTTTGGTGATGGCAAGATTAGATAGCAGTGCCTTCAGAATCAGACAGTCGAAGAAGCATACAACTTACGTGTAAACAAGACGGATGGCGATAATTGCAAAAGCAGCGTGTTTGGCTGCCATTCGACCAGCTAGTGGGTTGTATTTTGAGGTGTTATGCTAAGGGAAAAGCAGCGAAGGTTTTTTGAAGCCAGGGATTTAACATATCTTGAAATTGG
>CATQJA010001614.1:0-10452 GCA_958295435.1 Mesorhabditis spiculigera
AAAATGGCTTAAATATAAACCAGTGGAAAAAGACCGCTTCGCGGCCCTTTTCCAGTGGACCCCGTCTAGGAATCAGGAATTCCCTTTCCTTTTATTGAAGCCTGCGGCACAAGAGAGCCTGACTCAAGGAACCATTCATTTGCCTGCGGCGCAAGCTACTGATTTTTTCGCTCGGATTTAGCTTGCGGCGCGCAAGCGTAAGTCAAGGACCTTTTCTTTGGCCTGCGGAGCCGGGGCCAGCGATTGCTTAGTAATCTCTGGACCTGCGGCGCTAGTTACTGGTTTTTTCCGGGATTGGGCCTGCGGCGCCAGAGCCTGGGCCAAGTACGTTTTCTTTGGCCTGCGGCGCTAGAGCGAGGGCCAGGCCTAAGCCCCGCACACCGGGGCCCCTAGCAATATGGTTTGTTGTTGAAATCTCAAAAAGCAAAAAGTTAAATTCGGCGCGGATTCGAACCCCGCACCACGTGCTTGTTAGACCGCGCGCCAATCCGCTACACCACGGGGCGACGGCGATGGGCGGCGGGAAAGCCCTCTTCTGTCCTGGGGGCGGGCCTCACCCCGGGAGGGAGAACTTCTGGTAACTTTACAAAATTTTCTTTTTGAGTCTGAGTGCGGCAAAAATTTGCAAAAATAATAAGATCCGCGTGATCCCCACTATCGAATACATACGTGGACCAAATTACAGACCAAAATTCCATCTGGGCTTCGAGTTATGACCCGGACACCACGACCGTTGGCCCCTTTTGGTTAAGGGCCTTTTAGTAAATTGCTCATAAAAACTTTATTTTAAGTAATTTCACAAAACCCAAAAAATAGTATCGGGAGAATTGCTTTCACCACTCACCCCCTAAAAATCAGAGCCCAACTCCTCTTACCGGCCGAGAAAACTTCCGGACATACCTTTTTTTGGCCAAAATGTTAAGGGTTTTTCACTATTTTGCTTGTAAAATTGTCCAATAAAGGAATTTAGCGAAACCAAAAAAACTGTCACTGACAAATGTGTTTCACTACCTCCATGCCAAAAATCAGCCGGTAATTCGGCCTGACGGCCGAGAAATCGGCTGAACAGAAAACAGACATACTTTTCTCGCTTATAGGATAGGATTGTCTAGTCCTTACCTGCAGTTTTTCCTTGAACTCCATGTTTGCCGCCATATTCCTGGGGATTTAGAGAAGTTTGCGCCGAAAAAATGGCGAGTGCGTTTTGGGGGGAACGGCGGGTGGGTCAAAGGGCGAGGGAGGGATAGATAATCGATAGTTGCAGACACAACACCAATAGAACAGCTGAGAGCAGCATTTTGATAGACAGTACGAGTGTTGTACGAGGTATCCAGGTAATAAAGTGCGGAGGTACACTGTTTTGATCTTGGTCATGGATTTTGGCCCAAAATGGCGAAGTTTATTCAGCACAGGAAAATCAGAGGGTTTAAGGGGCTGTTTTGCGGGAAAACTACGATGTTAAACTACACAAGATGTGGATGAGCATAAATTTAGGGCTAGCTCATCATGAAATGAATCAAAAACAATTAGTAATGGAAAAGTATGACAGCCGAAATACTACTCGTCGTCGATTGTCCGTAGCAGGCAGCCATTACCATGAGTCCAATATAAACTCAGTCGTTTTTCATCAATGCTGCGATGGTAATCCACAATGAGGGATTGCGTCCAGGTTGTACGAATTTGGATGCCGTCAATTTTTCGCTGGCCCCATCTCCACTGATCCACCAACAGATCGATATACTCTTTCACCACGTACCGATCATCCCCTTTAAAGGTCAGCAAAAATCTCGGGCATTTCATCTCGCGCCATATTTCAGGGTCAAATTCCACATACATATATAGGGCCTCAGCGTTATCGCTGAGATATTGGATGAGCTCTAGCGATGGGGTTTCCGGAGAATTTGAGATAAGATACAGGCATCGGTATTTATGATGCAGTGGTTGCATCTTTTTGAGTTGCGCGAGTCGAGCATTGGAGTCTTCCGGAAACTCTGTGGTTTGTATCTGGAATGCTCGCATTTCCGATGGAATCTCATGCACGGCACCTGGCGATCTTCCAATAAAATCGACCGTTGTCCCGGATAATAGCAATTCGAGAGTACGAAAACTGTCAATTCTGGTCGTGTTAGATGGATATGATGACAGCGGAAGACACTTAATAGACGTGTATTTCTCATAGAACCTCACGTCATAAAACGACCAAATATTTTTTGATTCCTCCGTCATTTTCCATAGAAATTGACAAGTTCTCGCGTAGCGGAATCGTGTTTTTGGATCGGTCGTGCCGATAAATTCGAGGATACGTTGGTGAATCACGTTTGGAAGATTGATGAAATCGGCCGAGTCTTCTGGCTGGAATAAAAAACATTATTTTAAACTTGGATTTTGAAATTCTAATAGACAAAGATTTGCCATAGAAACTCTAATAGACATAGATGGCACAGTACGGCTATGAACCTACCTTCTTTTCTGGAACTTGAAAGCATGCCAATGATTGACCCATTTGTTATGGGCAGCAAATGTAATCCTATTGGAGTTGTCAAAATCGATTTTGTCAGCCGACAAGCAGAAGAGAAGAAGAGGCAAAAAGAACTGCTTTCACACCTAAAATGGAGCTGGGCGATAAGGGCTATTGTGGCGGAATTTCATATAGGGCTCCAAAGTGCCCTTTTAACTTGGATCAAAATTGCTGTTGAAAGAAACGGGTAGGACTAGCTGCGTAACAGATGAGAATAAAAATTTACAAAAAATAGTTTTACAGAAATAAATGGACTTTTACGAGTTTTTTTAGCAGGGTACGATTCACACTAAAACACTTTCTCAAAAAGGATCAAAAACGAACTATGTTTTCCACAAAACGATTAAATTCAGACTATCCTTGCAGCCAAAAAACCTTGGCTTGAGCATAATAAAACGATATCACTTGAAAGACAGGGTAGCAATACCTTCAAGGGTAGCAAACATTCTTCGGCCGTCGTAATCCACGGACCGGGGCGACGCACCGTTTGTCTATGACGGAAGTTGCACCTTTTTTTCGGAATTTCTAATCGCTTGACGGACGTATCTAGTACGTGTTGAATATCCCTTCTAAAGCGCGTTTATCTCTCTTTAGTTTTTCTCTTTAGACCATTGTTTTGGCCTGCCTCATCCCAATGGGCGACAGCTAAGGATCGAGCTGCATAGCATGCGATTATCATCATCTAGAAATTGGGTCATCTAATTCGTTTCCTGTTCCCATCTCTTCCCTTCTAATTATCATAGCCGGGCGAGGCGCCAATTTCAGGACTATGCAAAATTTGTTGCGCACCCTTTTATCGCTTGTCCCAAACCATATTTCCCCAAAATAAGAAAAACCTCACTAGGGAGGTATCTGAACTCGGCATCGAACTTTGAAAAGTCAGATACACCATTCGACGCGCCTTCTCGAGTGGATTCCAAATATGTAATAAAATCAACCAGAGCGTATAACGATAAAAAGTTATGAGCATTTTAAGTTTTGCAGCGAAATCCGCCGCGGCGATATGAGCCCCTCCCAGCGCACCCTGTTCATCGGTCTCGTGGCCTGTGGTGTGCGCATGGGTCTCCTGTCTGTACGACCAGGGTTCGGATCCACTCACGATTTTTATTTTTTGCTTTTTGACCAGTTCCTACTTTTTGCATTTCCAAACTCGGGAATAAGTTTTTCTTGACTGTGTGGCCCCTAAAAGGCACCAGCGATGATAAAATAACCTCGGGCAACAAGACCAGGATTGGACGCTCTCTATATCAAAGTTGGCAAAATCGTCAAGAACCGCCCTTTTAAGACTCTGTACGAATTCGAAGAATGTAATTTGTCAAAAATCGAACAGTACATCTTGATCAGCAGAAAATTCTCTTTCGAATGGGCTATCTTACATAGGCTTTACGCGAAATTCGAAACGTCTTCGGCATGCTGGCCATACCCTACCCTTACGCCGCATTCCAAAAATATTTTTTTACGGAAATTTTTGGCAGGCGTATGTAACATAGCTCATTTGAAAGAGCTTTCTTTGTTGAATAAGGAGCACTAATCAGTTTAGGCTAAATTCCATTCCGCGGGATGATACAGGGTCTCAAAGATACTGTTTTTCACCATTTTGTCGACTTCGAATGCTCATAACTTTTTACGGTTATATGCTCTGGTTGATTTGATTACATATTTGGAATGCCCTCGACAAGGCGCGTCGAATGGTGTATCTGACTTCTCAAAGTTCGATGCCGAGTTCAGATACCTCCCCAGTCAGTCCAGCCGACCGAATGGCGGTTAAACGCGCTGCTTTTGCAATTATCGCCATCGTCTTGTATGCACGTAAGTTTGATAAATACATTTTAAACGTTGCTTATTTCTAAAATACCTCTCGATCATTTCAGAGGGCCATCTTGCTACCCCGATCTTGCCATCAGCGACTGCAAATACTCTGGATAACAATGATCTTTTCGAAAATGGGACCACCTCACTTCCAGCGCTCGACAATGACCAACTGAAAAATAAACTACTATTGGAAACACGTAAGCATGATACCTGCATTTGAAATGGTTACCATTTTGGAACCCGTGTCCATCATTTTCAGAAGGCAATTCTACTCCGAGCGTGCCGTCAACGGCTACAAATACTACAGAAATCGCAGATGTTGCTGAAACTGGGACGATCTCGTCTCCGCCACTCGACATTGACAAAGAAATTAAGAATATAGCCAAAACCTGTTTCACCGAGGACGATATGAACCACATAATTGGGCGTGCCTTTAAGTAAGTTTCCCTCTCAATGAAATTGAAATCTTTGAAAATTCAATGAAATCATTTTTCCTGATAGGATTTCGGGGCATGGAGGGAGGATGTTTCCGAAAGTGCGCCTTTGGTTAACGCCAAAACGTGGAACTCTCTTTCAGAGCAATTTTTTCTCCGATGCCGGCGGCAATTTTGAAGGGTGTGATTTGTTGAAAATCTTTAGTTTTTTCCATGAGACATTTCCGTGGCTTACGACGCGACACTTGTGACCGTAGTTTACCATTTGATCGTGGCGCACAGGGGCGTATCTGACCCCAAGTTTCGGGGGCGACGTTTCGGAGGGGGCAGCAAGAAAATTGTCTCGAAATTTTGTAAATTTCGAGACAGTCAAGCGCCGCAGACGAAAAAATTTTTAAAGGGCTGCCGACGGCATGTGTCGATCCCCCCCATCAACAAATTGGCAAGTAGCCAACAGTGGAGAGAGCGCGCCCGGGGGAGAGGCGCAGAGACCTTTTCTTTCCAGCGCGTAACTGATTGACTATGCCGTCGGCATCCCTTTAAGTGAAAAAATGATAAGGAAAACCCTTAGGTTTTTTTTGGGCCCGCCGGATTCGGAGGGGGGGGGGGGGTGGGAGGCAGCCGCCTTCCTACGCATAAATCAATCGATTACGCGCGGGAAAGAAAATGTCTCTGCACCTCTCCCCTGGGCTCCCTCTCTCGCCGCTGCATCTGTTGAACCCCCTTCCCCCTTCCCCAAGGGGGGTTCAACAAATGCCGCCCTCATCTCTTTAATAGGAATGAGGTATATACCGGATGGCAAGCTAGGCCCGGAAAGCGCATAAAACAACAGTTTGTTCTAACAAAATTTTTGTGATATTTAGACCGTCTGTCATGGTAGCTGCTGTTTGGTTTTTCCTCGATTACTCGGTGTCAATGATTGGACTACAGGAGATGCGTGCTGAGCTTGGCTACCCACCTCGTGGGCCCTGGATAAAGTATTCATGGCCCACTGAAGAAGAGATAGCTGCCGCATCAACCATCGAAGAATACTATATGCTGCAAGAGCCGTTTGGCAAGCAATTCTCCCTCGATAGTCCTTGGTTCTACGAAAACAATATTGTCCATACTGTCGAATACCTTGACAATCGTTTCCCGGCAATTCGGACCATTTTTAGACAAATGTTAGCAGATTTCCATCGCCGTAATGTGACCGTTGATAGGAAATTTATTGATGGGATGATTGAGGAGTATTATAAAATGAGGGCCAAAATATCAAGAGATGGAACCAAAAAACATTTTGACATAATGTATGAGTGCGATCGGGCCCTGTGATCGATACCGAATTTGCCAATAAACGGCTAGTAATAATATACGGTATTTTGACGGTGATTTTGGTACTTTCCGATAATTCAACAATTATGTTAAAAACATTAAAAATCAAAATTTTTGCAGGCGCAAAAGCCAAATTTTTCGTATTTGCAAAATCCTAAATATGTGTTAAATTCAATTCTTTTAATGCCATGTATGATTTATTCATGAATGCCTTATTATTCATTCTTGAAGCGTTGATTGTGATGGCTGATTTGCAAGGGCAATAAATGTTGCAATTCTAATGGCCAATTCCTACGGATTCATCGTCAACTACGCATCAGATTCACGCAACGGGATTTCTGATGAATTCGTCTGGTAAATCAAGCACGTACATTTTAGTGCCTCTTTACAACGGGACTAAATTCGATAATTAAAATTGAAAATAAAGTGGATTGAATGGAATCTAAATACAAAAATGTTCTCTTACAAGTAAATTAAAACTACTTTTGTGTATGATAGATCGAAAATGAAGTGCTTTTGCGCTTTTGATAGGACAGTCGGAGTCTCTAAAATACGCGTGTCTACTCTAAACTTTTTTTACTAGATGATTTTCAAGATTTTGTTTGGTCGTATGTCCTCCCACGGCCGATCAGGATCACTTTCATCCAGCCAGCGATTGTCATGGTTTAGAAATTGGGTCAGGTGATCCATTTTCACTGTCTCCCATCCCTTCCCTTCCAATTAAGATATCTTAATATATCTTAAATATATATTATATCCAATTTCAAGATATGCAAATCTCTATTTCGGACAACCCTTTGCCGCTTATCCTTAGCATAAATACCTCAAAATAAAACCTAATTTCAGCTGGTCGAATGGCAGCCAAACACGCTGCTTTTGCAATTATCGCCATCGTCTTGTATACACGTAAGCTTCATATACTTAATCTTTGACTGTTTGATTTCAGAAGGCACTGCTACTCCAATCTTTCCATCAACAACTGCAAATACTCCAGAAAATAATGATGTCTTTCACAATGTGACATCGCCACCACTTGACATTGACAAAGAGCTGAAAAATATAGCTGGAGCCTGTTTCAATTACAGCGATCTGGACAAGATACTTGATCATGCTTTGAAGTAAGTTTAACTTTAAAAAATTGGCGTGGTGTTCGTGAGGCGATCAAATCCCCAGATCCTATCCTATAAGCGAGAAAAGTATGTCTGTTTTCTGTACGGCCGTTTTCTCGGCCGTCCGGCCGAGTTTCGAGCTGATTTTTGGCATGGAGGTCGGAAATGCCATTCATAAAAAACGGTTTTTTTGATTTTTCGAAATTCTTTCATTTCACGATTTTACAAGCAAAAATGTGAAAAATCCTTAACATTTTTGGGTGCTAATGTTGTCCGGAACTTTTCTCGGCCCCTAGAAGGAATTGAGGCCTCATTTTTGGAGGGTAGATGGCAAAACTAATTCCCCAGATAAATTTTTTCGGATTTTGCGAAATTTTTTAAAATAAAGTTTTTATAACGATTTTTCTGAAAGGTCCTTAATAAACCGCGGGGCCGGCCGTGGTGTCCGGGCCATAACTCGAAGCCCTGATGGAATTCCGGGCTGAAATTTGCACCGTTTATGGAACCAAGGATGGGGATCACGCGCATCTTATTATCTTTACAAACTTTTTAGAGGTTCAGACTAAAAAAATCGAATTTTGTAAAGTGACCTGAAGGTGTGCAGTGTTCAAACCTGCGGTGTTTTAAAAAAAATATGCAAGACAAACGCGGTCTTCTAATTTTTTTTTTGCTTCCGGGCTCTGTCATTATGGGTTTTGTTATGTTATCTAATTTGCTAGTCCGACAATGCTTATGATATTTAGGCCGGGTGTAGGAGGAGGTGCTGCTTGGCTGTTCCTCCACTATTCCGTGTACATGATCGGCCTACAGGAGATGCGTGCTGAGCTTGGCTTCACGCCTCGTGGGCCCTGGGTGAAGTGGCCACGACCAGCGTGGACAGAACCTACTGAAGGAGAGCTAGCTGCAGCCCAAACCATCGAAGAATACTATATGTTCAAGGAGCCGTGGGGCGAAGAATTTTCTCTTGATAGTACTTCATTTTACGAGCGCAATATTGTTCGTACTGTCGAATTCCTTGACAACCGTTTCCCCGCTATTCGTAACATCTTTAAACATCAGCTAGCCGATTTCCATAGCCATTACGAGACAGTAGATAGAAAATTTATAGATCAAATGATTGATGAGTTTTATAAAATCAGTAAAAAAATAACCGACGACGGAACCGACAAATTTTTTAACGGAAGCTATAGGTGTGAGCGCAAAGCGCGGCGATTGAAAAATAAAACAGAAAAATGAGTCCCTATTCCCAAATCATTTTTATTTCTATATCCGGTGAATTTTCGCATGCCAAAAATAATTTTTAAAAGCTCTAAGAATTGGACTTTCGATGATCATTCTTACCCCCCCGAATTTCGAATAAATACTACAACCGCAACAGTATCGAAAACGCTAGCGTAGAAGAAACAAAGGTTCTATACTGATAACGGGGTCCTTAAATTTTAACGGGGTCCTTAAATTCTGCGGGGTCCTTAATTTTTAACGGGGTCCTTAAAAATTATCGGGGTCCTTAGATTTTATCGGGGTCCTTAAAATTAGGTCGAAAAAAAAAGCTAAGGACCCCGTTAAATAACGGGGTCCTTAAAAATTGATGAAAAAATTAAGGACTGCGTAGCTAAAGCTAAAAAAAAGAGTGTTTGTGTGTGCCAATCTGCATACAAATTCCGTCACCATTTCCGGAGGATATCTCGATAGCCGATGAATTTTAAGGCATGTATGATAAGTTATTTGATCCGTACTGGCCGTCAGATGACTGCACACTGACCAGATTTTACAAAAGCAGTTCTTTTAGACATTAAATTTAAGTGTTTGTAGAAATTTCCGGCATCGACTTCGTTAGGAAACAATTAGCTTTTCGATTTCGACTGGCCGGCGGACGGTCTTTTAATCAGTCATCGATTTAGCATTCCTTCACATTGCTAAAACAATGAAAAGAGCTTAAAATTCAAGAAAAAAATCCCGATAAAATTTTAACATCGAATGTTTCGTAAACGCTATGGCCTACTTTTACTGGGTTTCTAATAGAGGTGTTACGCATACCGACGCGAGGTTGGGATAAAATGCAAATTAGGATGCAAGGCGCAAAAAAATCGTTTTATCAAGCTTGTTTGGGACTTTGCATCCCAATTTCCATGTTATCCCGACGTCGCGTCGGTATGCGTAACATCTCTAGTTTCTAATTAAGGTGCCGCGAACTTTGCGGCCGAAGATGGCGGCGCGAATTTTGCGGCGCGGTGCTTGTTAGGCACATGCCTTTGGTTATTTTTTTAGCCTGCATCCGAATTTCGTCATAGAAACGTTAGAAGACTGTTTTGCGACAGGAGTCACACGATTTGGGGGGAAAGTAGTTGCTACTTCTTCCGCTCTGCGACTAGAAAAGGCTTCGTGCCACCCGGGGCCTAGTCGCTTCGGATTGATTGTTATGATTGTTTCCTAACAAAGTCGATGCCGGAAATTTTTACAAACACTTAAATTTAATGTTTAGAAGAACTGCTTTTGTAAAATCTGGTCAGTGTGCAGTCATCTGACGGCCAGTACGGATCAAATAACTTATCATACATGCCTTAAAATTCATCGGCTATCGAGATATCCTCCGGAAATGGTGACGGAATTTGTATGCAGATTGGCACACACAAACACTCTTTTTTAGCTTTAGCTACGCAGTCCTTAATTTTTTTCATCAATTTTTAAGGACCCCGTTATTTAACGGGGTCCTTAGCTTTTTTTTTCGACCTAATTTTAAGGACCCCGATAAAATCTAAGGACCCCGATAATTTTTAAGGACCCCGTTAAAAATTAAGGACCCCGCAGAATTTAAGGACCCCGTTAAAATTTAAGGACCCCGTTATTTAAAGGTACACTAAAATCTCGTGCAAAAAGTCAGTTCGCGGTCGGAAATCCAGGCCCTCTGCCGCGCAACGTCCGGATCTTTCTTATACCCCTTCCCTCTCCCCTCTCCCGTCTGTCTCATGGCCTAGTGGTCTAAAGCGCCCGCCCTAGGCGAGTGGCGCGGGTTCGGTTTTGCCACGCGGCGAGCACCTACCGTAACCCTGTCTGCTATTCCGCGGACGGTTACCGGCCGGTAACCAAGCCAACGAGGCTTTAGTGTACCTTTAACGGGGTCCTTAAATTTTTTTTTCGACCTAATTTTAAGGACCCCGATAAAATCTACAGGGTGGGTCAAAAAAAAAAGCCAACTTTGCGCCATAATAACTCGCGAACGATAGAGAATCGAAGGTACGTTACCATGCCAGAATGCTTAAATATG
>CATQJA010001616.1:0-44189 GCA_958295435.1 Mesorhabditis spiculigera
CCATTCGTCGTTGAACGCCTGTAGATCGCTCAAAAACAATCAATCCAATCTACGGGAACGGAGAGGGGGAAAGCGGAAGTGATATGACTCAACCGGCCGTGGCTTGATAAGGCCCACGTCAGAAAGTACGGCACCTTTTTCGAGGCTTCTCAAATTTGGCGGCATTGAATTTGGGAGAAATGCGGTCGATGAAATCTGTTTTTCATGGACCTCATTTTGCCCTGCTTCCGAAACATGACAATAATTGAATCGTTTTTAGCCAGGAAAATCCAGGTATGCCACGGTAGATTCATCACATCAGGAAATGCGATTCATCGTAAATAGGTTCACCAAATCAGCACCTAGCTTCCAAAGAACGCAGAACAGTCTCAAAAGTCTACAAGGTTCACCGGAAATTCGTTGCCAAGTTGTTTTTCAGCCAAAAACGCGCAAAACGATTAGCTTTTAACCACGATGACTCGCTCCCTAGTTTGCGCTCATTTCAAGCCACAAAGAGTGTTCCAAATTGCCCCATAAGATCTGATACACTGTGTGCGATGCAAAGACATTTACTCGAGCATAGGACGACAATTCAAAAGCGAAAATAGCATTGAAAAAGGAGAGCGTGTTGTTATCGTTGGTTCGGTTGATCGGTTTAATCCAGAGGGCAGGAGAGAGAGATGGGGGAGGGCTGATGTTGTTGATCACTTCTTTGCGACCGTCTTCACGTAGCCGGACGCCTTCTTGTACTCGATCTTCTTCTTCCCGCCCGCTGCAGCAGGCGCAGGGGCAGCCACCGACTGAATTAAGTTTTTGAAAGAAATTAAGCTTTTGTCGATTTTCTCAAGCTAATTCCCCCATCATAATTAACCCGTAAAAAATGCTAATTTATCTCTTATTTTTAATTTATGCTAAATTTTAGGAGATTGGTAAATTTTTTACTTTTCGGGTCGATTGCTAGCTTGCGTTTGCTAAAAGATGACAAAAAACGGAGCGTTTTGCTTTTTTTCTATAAAACTAAACAAAACAAAAACTATTTCATGTTTTTCATGTTTCACGTGTTTTGCATACTTTTTATTTTTTTAAGCTTTTGGGTGAATTTTAGCCTGCTGTTTGCTAAAAGGTGGCCAAAAGCGGAGCGCCGCGGAGCGTTTTTGACCGAGGCTTTTGGGAATTAACATTTTCGTGGCTAAACTCACTAAAAGAACTATTGTGCTAAATTTTTCGGGTTTTTAGAAGCTCGTAAAGTTTGTATACCTTTCCACCGCCAGCCGCGCCCTGGATCTTGCCGAAGAGGTCCTCGTCGATGTCGATCTCGAGCTCGGTGGGCTTGGGGTTGGCGCCCTGTCCACAGTCGACGGGCACGAACGCGCTCTTGTCGGCAGTTGAGTAGGCCATCGTCGCTTTTTGAGAAGTGATATCTTTTCTCGGGAACGCCTTTCTTTTATACCCGGTTTTGCATCCAATTTCCGGCTTTTTCCGAAATTCATCTTCTCCGGGTTGCTAATCAGGGTTTCTAAAGCTGTTTTCACAGCCACCGCGCTGCTTTATGGTTTAGTTGTTTAAAGATTGAGCCTCATTTCACCGTTTTTTCCACTCTTTATAGCCTTTTACGCGTTTGTGTACTTACTTGTGTTTGTGTTTACTTTTCTACGATATTTTCTGCGTTTTCTTGCATGTTTACGCCTTTTATACGTACTTTTTCAGGTATCCTGCCCATTTCTGAAGATGCAGGCCGTCGAAACGTTCTCCCCCAATCGAAGACCTGCCCCGAAATCGACTGCTGATACGCCGGATTTGAAAAGTAAACTTTTTTACGCTGCCTAATCCCTTTTTAGACCCAATCACCAAGCGGTGTCAACTTGCCGAGCTGCTTCGCGATCCGCTCTTCGCTGCCGAGGCGAAAAGGTCGGCGAAACGACACATAAGAGAAGCTGGTCAGTATTTCATACGTTTTTGGTATAAATCTTCGTTTTAGGCCCCTGGCCCGAGATCCCAGAAGCACCGCAGCTAGCTGAGGCATCGCTGAGCGCTGGGCAACGCGAACAGGAATTTCCGGTAAAGCTTTATTTGGTTTTTACGCTGCTTGTTTAGGAATGGGCAATGCAGGTGCTCGAAGAAACGTTCGTCAGCGAGCCGGAAGGCCATCAACCGGTCGAAGTGCCGCGGCTCGATCCGAAGCTCTACTCTGCGTTGATTATCAGGGTACATTTTGGGATTGACAAATTTTTTGAACTTCTCACGATGAGATTTTCGATCTAGATAACGAAAAACGGGATGAAAACTCTAAAAAGAAACCATAAATCTGCTATTTTTCAGGTAGAACGCGTGTTCCGCGAGTGGATCCGCATGTGCGGAATGGGTGAAGTCGATCAGAATCCACACTCTTCTTTGGCCCGCATCATCCAGGAGGTATCGTTTTAGCGGAAAAACATTTTTGTGTTTTTTTTTCAGATCCACGCAGACGGGTTGATGTCGTCGGATTTGATGATCGCCTCCTTCTTCCGCATCTGCATCGACATTTGCGTGATCAAGTACCACGCCATGACCGTCGAGGCAAAACGATCTCTTCGTCCCCAGCAGCCCGCGCTCGCTATCGACGCGTTCGTCAAGCTTGTTTGGTACGTTTTTGCCTGGTCCCGACGCCTGGTTGTTTCCTCAGTTCTTTCGCATTATCGGCGGGAGCACTTTTTGTCAATGGCTGGATGTTTAGTAATCTAATAAAAAGTATTTTGTTCGTCTTGGTAAATTGGAGCTATATTTCAGTAGAAATCCGAGCTAAAAGGATTGGTCGAAAATCGAAAATTTTTATATGTTTGAATAAAAGTTTGTGAAGTTTTAACGCTAGGAATAGTAAGAAAGGTTTTGAAAAGCCTCCGGTCTTGATCTTTGAAAAAATTGGATTCTAAGCAAAAGTTGGTCCTCCTTTATTGCGAAAGAACCGTTTTCTGAGCTTTTTGCTCATCGCTTTAGGCAATAGCAATTCGCAGGCCGTATTCTTTTTGCACTGATAATGTGCACAAAGATTGATTGGGAATTTTCTTACAGCAATTCGACTGAAATATTTTTTAGCTCAATCCTTCGCCTTTCCGACCCAAGCCTCCCGTCCACAAAAATCAACTTGGCTCGCCAGGTATTTTTTTCTGGTTTCCATAGATTGCTTTTTAGTTTCTGAACATCGTGGCGAATTGCGCCCTGCTGGAGGCGAAGAAGCACGGGCCATCGTTCGATTCAGGGCCATTCTATCGAATTCTGCTGGGAACGTACACGGGGGTGATGCGACCGGGTGATGGCATCGATCGGATCAGGAATGGTGTACGAGATGACTTCAGAAAGGTATCAAATGGTATTTTATCTTTTACTAGCTGAAATAAGGTGTACTCGACTGTTGGCCGTGGGACCGAATTTTTAACTAATCCGATAATAATCCTTTTTTACTTTTTGCTCAAACTTGTGTGAAAAATGACCGAAAAACGTAAAAATCGTCAATTTTTTGAAATTCTTTTGTAAATTTCCAGCAATGAAAACTGGTAAAAACGCTATAAAAATAGTGGGATCAATAAGCTAACAAACAAAGATTGGTTCCCTGCCCCCCGCTAACAGTCAAGTACCAAATAAAGAGGCTCGCTCAAAAACCTACTTTTCAGACGCTCCAACTGCTACGAAGCCGTCTGAGCCCCGGTCTGCCTTCGACTTGGCTCGATGTTCTAAATGGTATCATTTAACATTTCTTGCTTTTCTTTATGTTTTTAGATCTAACCGTCCCGTCGATCCAGCCTCACCCAACACAAATGTAACTTCTCATAGACAAGTGACGATTCAACGACTAAATACCCTGATTCCTGTCTTGTCCTCTTTTTTCTAACTATATTTTGCCATACGATTGTGTAGTCATTCATTATCTCTTTGATCTCCTTTTGTGCCATCGTTTTCTGTGAATTTACTGCTGTGCTTTTCTTTTCCACGATGATTTTTGCGTGTAACATCTGTGATAACCTACCATATTCTTGGGCTGTCTATATGGTGCTTTTTCCTAGATTTTTGGCTTTTGCTTTTCGGGATTCGAAGGTTCCCTTGTCAGAATAAACCGCTAACTAGGGAAGTGCAAATAAAAAACCCAGCAAACCGCTTAGCAAAAATATGGGTCTGATAGAGACGGCGACGGGGATTCCGAAACTGCAATCAGAATTTGCTAAACGCTTAATACAAAATAGTTATGAGCATTTTAAGTTTTGCACTAGATGATCTGCTCACCCTTATGAGCCCCTCCCAAAGATGGGTGTCCGCCTGTCGGCTGGTGTAGTGGCTAACTAGCATGCCTCTGGGGCGGAGGGTCTCTGGTTCGAATCCCCGGTCATGCAAAACTTTTTGCTTTTTGGTCAAAGTCAACAATTTTAGTCTTTTTCAAAGTTTCGAAGCACGAAATTTATATTTTTTTTTAAATTTTCTTTATTATTGACTGCGTGTAGGCCTGCCTTACGAAAAAATAGCAGTGAATTTTTTAGTGCCCTATCCGCAAGAGTCCTGGCACTCCCGCCACCACTTTGCCATGAATTTGCCATGGTTTCATGAATTTAAAAATTAAGAGAACGACCTTTTCGACTTTGAAACTTTGAAAAAGTTTAAAGTTGTTGACTTTGACCAAAAAGCAGAAAATTATGCATGACCGGGGATTCGAACCAGAGACCCTCCGCCCAAGAGGCATGCTAGTTAGCCACTACACCAGTCGACAGGCGGACACCCATCTTTGGGAGGGGCTCATAAGGGAGGGCGGACCATCTGATGCAAAACTTAAAATGCTCATAACTTTTTTGTATTAAGCGTTTAGCAAATTCTGATTGCAGTTTCGGAATCCCCGTCGCCGTCTCTATCAGACCCATATTTTTGCTAAGCGGTTTGCTGGGTTTTTTATTTGCACTTCCCTAGTAAGTGTACGATATTACAATTTAAGAAAATTGCTAAAACATTGCGCTCATTTTCGAAAAGCTGCAGCTCCAAATCTGTTTTTAGCTCGCAATACCGGTATTTTGGCACTTCAAGAAGAAGCTAACTTCGAATTATGACATCTCCGTTCTGCTAGGATTCGCGCCCGCTCTTCCCAAATATTCTCCGACCCATTGTTTCATGGTGTTTGTGGGGCCAATCTTGAAGTGTCCCTCAAAAAGTTCCCGCCGCCCTTCGCGCGCTTCTTCTAGCCGCACCCCGAACCCCCTTCTAGATTTGCTAATTTCTGCGGGAAACTGGGTCCATACTTTGCCATTTTTACTTTTTAAATAGCTGCGGCCTATTTCGAGAGGCTCTACTACCCTAATACTTCTATAGCGACCTAGATGACTTTTGAAGAACTAGGCAAACTTGCTGTCCGTGTTTTTCTAGAGTTTCAGACTTTGTTCTTCGCGCCTTTCGGGGGCCGACGATAAAAATGAAGAGCCGACCGAAAGTGGATGTGTTTTTGGAGTGTGAGAAGTGAGAGCGCGGGCTCTCACACCTTCACGCACGAATCTCCACTCGTTCCTTGGGGGCGTCGGTCAAATTCTTCGGAAAGCTCGAGGCTAGTTTCTAGAATTTATTCGTTCGAATTTTTTGAGGAACTTTAGGTAGTAAACTAGGTTTTTTTGCAAGATGCTTTCATGACTTGATTTTGAAGTTTTAGGCCCCAAGAAATAGAAATTTAATTTGGGCTCAGATACTAGTTTCTGGGGGTTTCTTTATTGTCTCCAGCTTTTTGTCTTTGTAGCAAAATTTATCTATTTTTAGCTGAAAAATAACATTAAATAAACTTCGACATTTTTTAGTTGCAATCTGGATCGAGAATCGGCCAGTTTTCGTCGAAAACTATACGTTTTTGTGTTTTTAATGCGGATATATGTAATAATGATGAAGAACCCGGGGACGCTTCGATTTTGCAACGATAGTTGGGCACTTCCAGATTTTTAGGCCGTTTTGCTTTTCTTTTTCCTGTCTAGAAAAAAGTATAACCGATCCATCCAGCGCAATTCATATTCCGAGTGGTGTCGAGTGATCGAATAGCCGGGACAATGTGGAAAGAGGGGCCCAGTGAGGATTGTTTGTTTTTGTTTGAAGGGAAGCCGTCCTCCTTCGCCCCGTTCCGATCGGCGCTTCTTCTGCTTTTTCGTAGAAGACAATGGGGCCGATTGGTTGACGTCTTCTCCCCCGCAGCAAATGTTGTCTATGCCATCCACCCGATTCATTCTTGATTTCTGCGCCCTCTGACGGTATTTGTTTATTCAATCGGGGAGGGGCGAGGATTGGTGGCACCATTTGATCCGCCGATATTTGATTTCAGTTCGCTAGTTTGGTAATGTCAATGGGTTTTCCGGAATTTCTCCTTGTAAATTATCTTATTTCGTTTATCTGCGAAAATGCCTCTTTTTATTTAGCTTTCGTAGCTTTTTTGTGTTTTTAGTTTTTGACTTCTTTTGTTTAGCTTCAGAATTCATGCTTCCGAGTTTTTCGAGTTCTGGTTCGTTAGCGGGGGGGGGGGGAGCACTTCCACGCCTAACCTCCATAGTAATCAGATGAAAACGTTTCTATAGTTTTTGTCTTATAAGAAGTTATAAAACTATTTTTACAAATGCGGATTTTTCACCAGTTTTTGGACAAAATTCAAATTTTCGCAGTTTGTAGACTCTTTCTTCCGAACAAGAGCGTAAAAGAGGTTCAGGGCACCTGGAAAAAGTGCCCCCCCCCCCCCGCTAAACCACCAGCTCTTTTTCCGTATTTTAGGTAAGGTAACGTAAGGTAAAGTAGGTGTCGATTCGTCCACTACTTACTCCCGACTCTTCCCCTCCGCCTAGTTGATTCATAGAGTACCGCAGTGATTGTATTTAGGGAAGGAAAGAATCGGAGCCTGGTGACCGTTCTATCGTTTGTCGGTAACCCCTTCTTGTTGTCATCCTCCTCTTCTTCCCGTCTCGCCGGCGGGGGTTTTGTCTTGAAAACAGTGGGTATACCGGCCAGGCGGGGGGGTGTAGTTATTCATTCCGTATTCTCGACAAAGGTCTTTTTTTAAGAACAACTTGTTGGGGGTTATGGGGATGGATAGAGGTTATGGGAAATTTTCGTCTAGATGCGTCTATAATTGTTAGCAAAAGCCGATAGATGGCAGGAATTTAGAAAAAAGAAACCTAAATCAGCCTTTTGAGCTAGTCGTTTTTTAGGATCAATTTCGGTATTTTTGTCTGGCTGTTAAGCTTGTTTTAAGTTTTTCAATGATTTCTACCCCGTGTAGTAAAAATTGAACCACGAGCCTCACTTTGCCGTGGTTGGTTGTGGTGGGGCATAATCTATCCCTTGGGACCGGGAGACTTGGCACCCTCTTCTCGGCCGATCCGGACTCCGCATCCCTGGCTTCTCCTTCCCTTCACAAATGTCAAAACTCGGCCTTTAACCCCATCCGATTCTTTGCATATCTTTAGCGATCTGGCTGACCGCTTTTGCGGGGGTTAATCTTGGGAATTTTGAATATTTTCTGGAGATCTTTGAGAGATACTTTAGTAAAGTACGATTTTATTTTCAGCTACAGTTGGATCGTTTTTATAAGGTTTTTTAACTTCAATTTCGACATTTTTTGAGATATTTTCTCGGTGCGCGTGAGCCAGTTTGTCGAAAAAGAATATTTTGGGCCCGCTAAAAATCGGCTAATCTGGGCAAATCCGCCCATTTTCGGCTAGCTTCTGGCGATTTTTTGTTCAAGGGAAAGGTTGCTCGCTTTAGGGCGTCCTTTAGGATCTAGGATTTTCAGCAGTGATTTTCCTTAATATTTTCTAGTAAGTTGACCAAATTGTCAATTAATAGCGTTTTTTATGGAGATCTGTACAGTAGATTTTGTGGATTTTAATTCTACTTTTCCGGTCTTTTTGTCCGGTATACCGGTAGAAACCATTTGGCGAAGTGCGTGATGCCTTTTTTCGGGGATTTTCAAGAAGCATCACACGCTAGAAGTTTTCAGGTCTTTTTCGACAGTGATCGAATCGTTTTCGATTAATTTTTCGCCGTGGGGCCCTGGGCATTTTGTGGTTTTTTAGATTTCAACTAGCCCTCCTCCATGCCCACTAAATAATCTGGCACTCAGAAATCCGTTTGGCCTCCCGATCTGCGATCTTGGCTTTTTGAGTTGAGTGGGTTTCTCTCGGGTGGTGGTGTGGTCCCATGTGGATCGGGAGGGGGGACGGGACTCTACAAAAAGAGATGCTCATATGCAAAGTGAGAGAGAGGTCGACAGAGGGGGATAAAGCGAGAGAGAGGCAGACTATTTGGTCTCTCAGAATGTCCCCGTCCGTTCCACCAGATGTCCCCCCTTTAGCCGCCCCCCGATCCCGTTCAGAAAACGATTATTTATCCGCTTTTTAGCCTTTTGGCTCCCGTCCCAGGCTTTTAGTAGATTTTTGCCCAGCAAATCATCAACATCAAAATATTTTGACGAATAGATTAATGATGGTTGTTTATGTTTTGATGCGTCAGACAGTCAGAGGGTGGGGGAAATCTTTTAAACCCATGTTTTTACGAATTTTTCATTTTGACCGCAACTTTTCCTCTGAAAGATCCATTCCGACAGTTTTTAACCTCTGGCCGCTCGTTTTTCTTGAAAAAGACGGAAGTGTGGGAGCTGTAGGTGTTGAAAAAGCAGTGTTCTTCCCCCGGTGAGATGATAGCAATAAATCTTGACAAAAAGGTGTCGGAGTGGAGGGGGAATTGAGAAGGAAAGAAAGGCATAGAGAGGCATTACAGCCCCCACGACCGTGTCGTGATTTGTTGCTTTTCGGAAAGTGGAGACGGGGAAATCACAGGTATAGGTAGGCAACCCAGCGGAGGTCGTCGCGAATCTTTGGTAGTTTTTTGGGTCACAGGATTTTCTGTGTAAGTTTTTAATTCATGCTGATTTAGTAACGCACAAGCAAATGTTCAATTAAATTTAGTTGATTAGCTTTTTATTGAATTTTGGTTTTATTACGGTTAGTTTTTTTGCAGTGTTTGGGAATTTTTTACTATTGAAAACTAAAATTTATCGATGGTGGCTATCAATTTTAAAAAATTGATTAATTAAATTTTTAGATTATGCGTGTTCAAATCTTGACTTTTTCTAATTTTATCGTTTTTCCGGAATCCCGGTTTTTTCATTTCGGCTACGCCTTTCCCTCTTAATTCATTCGTTCCGTCAGGTGTAGCGCATCGGAATATTTGTGGTCCTTGTCCCATTTTGGCAGCCACGATCAAATTTCGGCCGTCCACTACATACTGACCACTATGGCCAATAGCCCCCAAAATGTAATATAGCGAGAGTCACTCGTCACAATGCCTTTTTGTTCTATTGACCACATCGAAGCGCAGTCATTTTTACGGCCTGTCTTTCTTCCCCTCATTCATTTTCATTGGCTTTTTGTTCCCATTTTGGCCCAGATATTGGCTCTTGAAAATTTATGGCCTCGGCATCGTGGATACTTGTGGATCGTCGGGTACTAAAGGAGACGCTGTAAATCTTGTCCTGAACGTGTGAAGTCATCGATAACTGGCTGGGACCATTGTTTTAAAGGGACGGGCAAGGCTGGACTGTATTTTGGCTGTGGATAGTCGATGGTTTTGGCCCGCGCCGCGACACGTAGCGCACAAGCGCTTTCGCCGCGTCAAAACGGTGCGTTCCGTGTCGCGTCGCGCCGGCCCGTTAGTCAGAATTGTGATTTGAAGGGGTTGAAAAGCGATTTAGTAGCTTTTTGCTTAAAAATGCAATTTCAAAATGGCGTTTCGTTTTACAGTTAGGAATTCCGCCCATCAACCTGGATCATTTCGAGGATCGTAGAGAAACCCCTCTCTACGGATCGCTCGCTTCCCTTGATGGTTCATCTCCCGCTGCGCGCCTTCGCTCCCCTTCTTTCCCCCCTAGATGACACCGCCCAAATTTGTTCACCCCCGAACACACCTGGCTCGAGCGCTCGCCGGGGAGGAAAATATCTGGCTAGATTGCGCACTTTTTGGGCGCTGGGTTTCAGACGATTTTTTGGCTGCAATCGAGATTTTTGTTGTTATTTCGACATAGAAAATTTTCAGGAATTCTATGCACATTTTTTGAGGCGTTTTCGGATTACGAAGGAGCCATTTTCTTACCAATTTAGCCAATTTTTCGATCTATAATAACTTTTCTGAGCAATTTGAGGCTTGATTTTGATGAGAATCTGGGTTTTTAGACTTTTTTTAGCTTCAAAAGACCTAATTCATAGATTTTTACCGTTATGCGGATACGGTAATTCTGGTTTTTTTTTACTTTTAACGACCTTTTGAAGCTTTTTGCCGTGCTTTTCCGAGGCTCTTCCACTCGCTAATCGCATTACCTTCCCTCGGAGATTCCCAGCCGACTTCCCGTTAGAGTTTTGTCAGGGGAAAGGCTAGAAATCCGGTGAATCGGGTCACAATCCTCACAAAATATAGGGTGTGGCGGGGGTGGGAAAGAATTGGTGTCGGGGCCAGGTGTCTGCCACACACCAGCCAACTCTCCATTTCTCGGCTTCTCTCTCGCTCTATCTCTCTCTCTCTCTCTCGCTGTCTCTCTCTGCGATAGACGATACCCAAATTGTCAGGTACCCTTCCTGCCCATTTTCTGTGTCGGTGAAAAGGGTACAAATTTCCCTCTCTTGTCTCTGTATTCCGTTACCCACCTATGAACGTACATCCAGCCATCGCCGTTGTATCCCTATTTTCTACTCAATCACCTGTCTATTCCCGTTATTTTGGGGTGGGGGTGCTGTATTGTTTTAAGGTTTTTCAAAGGTTTATTTTGTGTTTTTGCAATTTTAAAGGGACTTGGAAGGCAAATTTCGTTACAGTCATTATCTTGGCAAAGAGCCATCAATATGTCAGTTGATCGCTATAGGATCCGGTAGGCGTTTTTACGGGGTACTTTAGCCTAAATCGACATATTTTGACATCCGGACATTCGCTTTTCAGGAAAAATCGGTTTTTTGGCTTCCAGGTGCCTTTAAACTTATAAAAACTGCTAAGAAGGGGGAAAATTTACATTTTTAATTGACCGGGTTAAAAAAATAAAACGCAACAGCTGATGAAGTCGAAAAATTTAAGTAACTTTTTACAGTACGAAAACCTTATTTTGCATGACCTACCGTACTCATGGCGCATTTTCTTGGAAAATAAAATTCGCTGATTTCCACGAATTTCCAGCAATATTGACCTGGTATGGATAATGAATAATTACCAGGTGTCCGTCCGCTAGCTATATCCTCATATCCACGAGGGCATGGATACGGGCAATTAGCCTTTAGCCCCTTCTGGTCAAGGTATAAGCTGACTACCCCCCCCCCCCGACCCGCAAATGGCCATTTCCCTCCCCCCTTTTCCTATAATATGCCCTCCTTCCCGGTATATCCAGTGGGGGCAACGGTCTCCACCTAGCTGGGTGCGCGTTGCTACATCATTACCTTCTCCATGCTACCTACCCGCCCTTTACCCATATTTCACAGGGTGAAATTAGAGCTTCTGAGCTCCTTTAAACGTCTTTTTAGCGTCAATGGACTCCATTTCGTACAGTTTGCGCAGTAAAATCGGAATTTAGAGCCTGAAAGAAGAATTTGTGAAGCTTTTTGGCTCTTATTTTATAGCTCCTTTCTTTTAATTATCATTATTCTCCCAAAACATTTTGGGAAATTAAAGAGGTTTTATTACTGTGGAGACCTACTTTTTTGCACTTGGCATTTTTGCTCTGAAACTACTACGTTTTTAGACTACGGTTGTTTGAGTTTAGCTTGATTTTGCCAGAAACGTGAAAATTTCCCAACCGGCAACCCTAAATTTGCATATGGTGCGTGGCGGCTGAGAAAGTTGGGCCGAATTGCCCGCCGGCGGTCATGTTTCCCAAGGTGTACGCCGGGATACGATGATACGGTTATGCCCCAAGGGCCATTTCTGTCGATTTCCCTATGCCAGGGGGAAATGGCATAAAGAGGGGCATTTGACCCGGGGGGCGAGGGGTGGATTAATGCTTTTGGCATTTCCTGTAACAGCCAGATATGAATCATCACCATTCCCATCAGCAATATGCCATTTTTTGAGGGACAGCGAGCCTCGGTAAAAGGTTTTTTTTTGGATACGGTAGACAATCTATTTAGCCCTGTGATTTCCAAAAAGCCTGCTGTCACAATCCCTTTAAAACCCGAAGAATTTTTTTTAGTGCCGCTTAATCCCTTGTTCTGATATGCAAATTTTAGAGTGCAATCGTCCCTTTAGATTTTTGTAGTTTGTGGTCCGAAAATACTAATAATTTTTGTATACTGCGTTGCAACTCGAGTTATGCTGCTGTGGCCATCCCTTTAAAACCGGACCCATCCGCCCCTTTTGTAGTCAGACAGTCAAAAAGGCGTTCGTTCAGATCTGGGCCCCCGTTCCCTGCGGGACCCCTAATGTTTATTGAAGTGGTTTATCGTGAAGAGGTGCTTGTGGATGGTGAGAGAGAGAGAGAGAGAGAAAGAGAGAGAGAGAGAGAGAGAGAAGTGGCCCTGAGGCCCTTCTTATCTCGACAGTCCTTCTCCCATTCCTCAACACTCCTATCCACACGGCCACCGTTTCGCGCACGGTCTTTGTGTCTGGGTCTCTTGAAAAGACGCTCTCTCTTATTCAAAGGCCCTAGATGACCAATATTCAGAAACATAACTGATTTTATGGAACCATCGGAATTATAGACCGATTTTTCGTCGCTGACTCGGCCTGTCACGATCCCTTTAAAATGACGTACATAATTCGTGACGTTTAGAGGTGTTCCGAGGTTTCTCTGTCATCCCTCTGGCTCTCGCAAGCCCTCTCTCTCTCTCTCTCTCTCTCTCTCTTTCTCTCTCCCTCTATCTCTCTTCACCAAAATCTCAACTGTCACGCTCCCTTTAAAATTCACTAAAGCCTGTTGTTTTTTGCTTCCGTGCTCCTTTAAAATCACTGTCCGCTTTTTTTCGACTTCTGTCGATTTTCCACATTATTTCCTCGTTGCCTCTCCCAAAACCCCAGCTGTCCGACTCCCTTTAAAGTGACAAGGGCCCTGGGGGGCCTCCTCTGTTCGCCTATCTGGCCACTACAGCAGCTTTTTCTCCCTTCCTCTTCTCCCCCCTTCGGAGATTCCAGAAAAGTCCTCTGTACAGAAGACAGTCCCTCCCTTCTCTTCTGCTTCCCCCCCTTCAGCCCTAATCCCGGTGCGCACCCCCGAGAAAAACCCTTCCCCCTCTATGCCCCACCAAAAGCTTCCGGTCTCCAGGCGGACACCTTGTATTTTTGGCTCGCGCTTTGTTTTCCAAAAAAATGGGATTTTTGGACTGTACTCTACTTTACTGTTCCTTCAATTTGTCATTTTTCCTGGGTAAAAACGTGAGACTCCGATCCGTTTTAAGACAGTTTGATGGAACGGTTTTCCATTTTTTCAGCTAAAAAATGTTATTTTTCTGGAAATATAAAATATCTTAAGAATGCTCCGCCGGTCTTTGGCCTACCGTACTCCCGTCCCTGCCCTCCTTAATTCCCGATAAATCGTCTTCTGCCCTCTCCGTTCGATCGGATCGAACGGTGCGTGGCTGGCCAGCTACCCAGCCGCGTAGGTGGACGTTGACGGGCCCCCCCATCTGATCGTCGACGTCTTCTCTCTTCCATCTGTCTTCCAGATAGTCCGGATAGTCCTAAGGACGGCCGATTTGACATGCCACGCAGCTTCTGACCATCTTATCGCGGTCCGTGATACCTTGATGTGTGGTCAGAAATTCATCAGACCGATTTTTGGCGTTTTTGGCTACATTTGAAACCGTTTTCATCAGACTTAACTACCGTATCCTCAAGCACAATTATAATTTTTCTGGCATTTAATTAGCATCATTTTTGTCTTATGCGCCCCTAAAGAAAATTCTGGGTCCCGATTTTAGATAGTTTTTAGCCATTTTGGTGCAATGTTCGATAGATTAAGGCTTTAACGCTAAATCCCGTAGCCCGTAATTTAAATATAGTCTTTCTGACATGCAATTAGCATACTGGTTGCCTTGTTTACCCCTAAGGGGAAATGCTTCCGGTTCAGCATCTACCCCCCTAACCCGACCTGTGGATATGGATCAGTGAGTTGTCAATATTTACTCGCAGGAAGAGAGAGAGAGAGAAAGAGAGAGAGAGAGAGAGAAAAGCAGAGAAGGAGAGCCACTCAGCAATCAACCTCCATCCCTCGTTCCCTTCTAGAGACCTATCCCTTCAGGGCCCCTGTGTTATGTAACGGTGGCCCAAATCTGGCCTCCCCTCGATCGGCTATTACCTTTAATCCAGTCCTCATTAAATATTGGGCACCGGAAACGATTTTGGTCCGGCTAGCTGGGGGCCAGATTGGTCGGTTAGGGCCGAAAAATTCATCTATTCTCTAACCTAAACCGTCTCAGTTTGTTTTAATTTTAACAGCTAAAAACTGGTCTCTGGATCGCAGCGAAGCGGTTTTTAACGAAAAACTTTTAAAACTCCGGGATGCGGTAATATGACTGGCATTTCGTCACTTTAAAGATAGATTTTGCCTATTTCAGGAATTGCGGGTTTTGAAAGGCTTTCTGGCCATTAAATGCTTTGAAAATCCAGCAAAAACGAAACAAAATCACGAGAAATCATTTTTTATTTTTCTTCCTGCCAGTTAAGAGATTTCCCGAATTTCCGTCCTTACTTCCCGCTCCCCTTAGTTTGAATCCGGCCCTGGACGACCAAAAAACTGCGGGTATTACCGTTTTTTCGGGGACCCTCGACGATCTTTGGCCGTTGACTTCCCGGCCCCTTTAATTCCGCCTTTTTACGTGTTTTTTTGTGTCTTTGCCACTATGCAGAAGCAGTCAAGTCAAGGCAACAAGCAAAAGACAGGTCCACGCTTAATTCTGCCAAATCTTGCTCTCTCTCTCTCTCTCTGTCTCTCTCTCTCTCTCTCCCTCTATCTCCCTCTTTCTCTCTAAGTGCCGACGTTTTGCCTAATCCCGCGCGGGCGCGCCCAGCGCGCTGCCGCGTGAGCCAGCTTTTCGGGTGGAGGGGACTTGGGCATAGACCAGGTTCAATCTTGAAGGGTCTGAAAGGGGTAGACGAGACGATCGAATGGCTGCCAACTTGACCCGTTGCACCATTTCTAAAGGCAAGACTGGTCGGGTCGGCGTATTTTCTTGGTGTCTGGCATACAGTTTGGGGTTGCCTTTTACCGAAATTGCTTTTTATGAAGTTTAAAGGAGGTGGTAAGGCAAAGTGTCGTCTTTTTGCTGGCAGTCAACTTGACAGTTTCCAGTTTAAAAAAAATAGATGTTTAGTCTTTCAATGGCCTCGGGAAGGCAAGAATGAGGTGATGGCTGCCAGCTTCAGCTTTTCTAGGTCGAAATAGTTTTCTTTCGTCTTTAAAGGGACCGGAAAGGTAGCGAAGGTGTATGAAGCGAAGGGCTCTCTGGTGGTCAGTTTGCAGTTTTCTCGTTTTGAAGGTATTCTCAAGGCAAAATATGTGTGTTTTTTTTTGACTCACTAACTATCCATTTGACCCTCACGCGCTTTAGTATATTATTTTTGGTCTTAAAGAGCCAGACAAGCCAGAATATCGGTTGGATTTACTCCAAAATTCGCGAAAAAACAGTGTCGCCCTGTTTTTCCCGGGAGTTTCCCATAGATTCCGGGGTGCTCCAGTTGACAGTTGACACGACAGGCAAATTATAGAGGAAGTAGAGGGGAGGAAGGAGGCGTTCCCCCTTTTCTACTGCTCTACTTTTTGAAGTGAGAAAGAGGAAGAGAGGCCAATTCGAAAGGGGGATCTTCTCACTGAAATAAGAAAGGAGGTCTTTGTGTCAACTGGCCGATCCAATCGAATTGGAGAGGAGGAGGAGGAGGATAATGATCCCCTACCCTCCTGTATCCCCAGGGTTTACAAAACTGTCGATTGGAAGCTTCCGGAATTGGGTTTTGGACATTCGGCCTTACAATTTTTTGGCTTTTTCTTATGCTCATGAGACGAGTTTGTTCCGATTTTACGAAGGATCTCTGCTAGTTGCCCTTGACCTCAAAGGTATCTGCTAGTAACTTATGTTTATGTAATTTCCGTAATTTTCTCTGCTAGCTTGCCCAGTGTCATCACAATTTGGTTAACTGGCTGCCAGTTTACCCGTTTTTATTCCAATTAACCTCCAACTCTTGTTTCTATCTTTTTTTTCTGCTAACCTTCACTCCGTAGAACACACCTAATTACAGCACCCCACCCTCCACATTTTTGGCTTACAGTGAGATGATCGGCTTACAGCTCTCCCCTACTTCCCTTCCTGTATTCCATTCCATAATACTCCATAATACCATGCAGCTGTCTCATTTTGTCTTCCTGTCTCCCTGTCTCCCTGCCTCTCTCTCTCTCTCTCTCTCTCTCTCTCTCTCTCTCTCTCTCTCTCTCTCTTTCTCTCTCCCCCTCTCTCTCTCTCCCCACCAGGTGCCCCTCTTTTTTGCGCCTCGAGACTGCATAAACAGGCTATTTGTTGTCCTTTCATT
Source organism: Mesorhabditis spiculigera (assembly GCA_958295435.1). Classification (NCBI taxonomy): domain Eukaryota; kingdom Metazoa; phylum Nematoda; class Chromadorea; order Rhabditida; family Rhabditidae; genus Mesorhabditis; species Mesorhabditis spiculigera. The sequence continues at coordinate 16,501 of CATQJA010001616.1, forward strand.
CGCTTGGTGGGACTTGTTGCCAGCTGCCAACCATGTCATCCATTATTCTGTATGGCACCTGGCATAAAGAGGTCGGAAAAAATCGGTGCGCGATGAAATATGTGCTTTTAAAGGGACCTGGAGGGAAAAATCACGAACTTTGGTTGGCAGATTGCCAAGAAAGCATCCTAACCTGGATTTTGCGCGGATTTTCTGAGCACCTTTGAGTTCAAGCACTAAACTGGCTTGGAATTAGCCTAATCCCATCTGAAAATGAAAAATTCACTTTTAAAGGGACTTGGAAGTCAAAATCAACAACTTTTGGCATTGGGTCAAATCTGCAGAATCCTAAGAAGGCAAGCGAGCAGGAATCCTTTAGAAATTTAGAGGAATTTTGTAGGATAGCATAGATCTTACGGATGTTGACGGATTTTTGCCGCCACTGTACTTTTCAAATAATTTTTGGTGCCACTTTTGAATTTTGGCATTTTGAGAGCAGCTGGCCAAATCCTAGCTCCCAACCCGTCATAAGTCGGTATCCGGTAGTAAATCACGGGGTATTGCCCTTACCTGACCCTTCAAAGAAGAGAGGAAGAGACGGGAGTACGAGATGCACCTTTGAACATATGCTTAGGGTACCGTCTGCTCTACCTGTAGAGACATCAAAGCCCTGCCGATCTGGCACATCCCCATCTGCCGTATTGCACACTGTATGCCAGTTCATAATTTTCTCTATGTGTCTGTCTGCCATTTTGTCTGTCTGTCGATTTTTGAGCTGGTTGTATGTCAGTCTGGACGGCAATTTATCCAAAAATCAGGATTCTGGCTGGCTGAGTGGCAGTTAGAAACTTTTCCGTTTCTCTGTCTGTCAGTTTGTAGATTTGTCGGTTTTCCAGTCAGTTTGTCGTTTTGTCTGTCTGTCTGTCTACCGATCTGCCTAGCAAACTGCCTTTATGCCATCCAATCTGCCGTCTCCAGGCAGCTGATCCAGTTCCGGTTGCCGGTTTATTCAAATTGCCCTATCCCAATGCTTGAGGCTATGAAATGGCATGGTATCTCTTTTTCTTCTCTTTCTCTTGCCGGGGAGTATAGGGGAAGACAGTCATAAATCCGTTTTGTGGCTGTTTAGGAGTGCCGGAGGGGAGAGCTGTAAAGAACAGAGGAGCTGCATGTTTAGACGGATGGCAATATCGCGGCATCCAACTAAAAAGGCACTTAAAAATCTCTAAAAAAATCCTGAAAACTTTAGAAAGCTTAGGGATTTTTGCGGATGCTAAACTGGCACCAAGCCAATCAATTACGCAAGGAAAACCTAGAAAAACTCCCATTTTCTTTGGGATCTAGATAGTTTCCCTAGCTGTCCCGCCCGCTTTAAAGCCATCTACAGTCCACCCGGCGGCTCAGGAGGCGTCAAAATAAGCCAATTACTCATGCTTTCAGCCTTCGGGAGATTGAGGTAAAGGCCTTCTGGAAACTAGTCAGAATCCAGGGCGAAGAAGATGAAAAGAGTTGGCACTTTCCCTCTCCTCAACGTCGCATATTTCAAGCCTGAGTTGACCAAGAAATGGGCAGAAGAGAGAGAGAGAGAGAGAGAAGGAAGGAGAGACTGGTCCTCCCAGGGAAAAGGGGTGCCAATTACGGTCATTCTTGCTGTGGGAGGAGGAAGGGATGCCCAGCCCTAGAGGTGGAAATGGACCAACGGACCATTGCGCTAAATTCTCGATATTTTCTCGCTTTTCATTGAAAATAAAATAAAATTTTCTATAAACCGAACCATGTAACTGCCTTGAATTTTAGGGTGCTTTTGCCTTCAATGGTCCTTTAGAACAACCTTGGGAATGGATGTGTTGCCTAACAGTTTAGACGATGATATACTGTAGTTTGAGATTTATTCAGGATTTTTGACAATTATATCCAGCTTTGTTCTTTCTGCCTGTTACCCTACCGATTATTGGCTCGTCTACGACTTCAATAGTCCTTAAAATAATTTTCACCTAAAATGGCTTGACTGCCAGACAGTTTAGCGATTGCCACCTCGAAATCCAGGTTTCTTCAGTCTGTTTTCGCTAATTGCTGCTTTTCTGGACGCCAGTCTAGAGAATTGTGGACTCAGATTTGACTTCAAGGGTCCTTTAAAATATTTTCTGTCTCTGGAATGGGTTTATTACCAAATTAGTTTAGCAATTAGCACCTCGAAATCCAGAATCCTTCATTCTATTTTCCCTATTTTGCGCTTTTGTGCCAAGCAGTCTACCAGATGGTGGGCAGTTAGGAGCAGGAGCACCTCCGGATCCAGATTCTCACGGTCCAGGGCACAGAAACAAGCCTCCCAGGGGGAGAGGGGTGGCCAGTTGAGGGGATGAGCGCTACGGGGTGCTAATTACGGACAGACGGACATTGTAGGCGAGAGAGCGAGAGAGAGAGAGAGAGAATGAGAGAGAGAACCTCTACCTGTCCACCACATCCACTGACCCATCCTCAATCCCCCGTGGCTGTGTCCGAATTATACCTCTGTACATCCTCTCCACCTCTAGCTACTACAGCAGTACTGACCTTGTCGTTCAATTGGCCCTCCTTTCGTCCCTCATCCCGTCAAATCGAATCCGATTTCAGAGACGTTCCGTTCCACTACTATTGACAGTCGATTTTTAAGGGTTTTTCTGGTGTTCAGAACGCATTACGGCATGGAATTCGATGCGATCTGACAGCTGGTGATTACTGTAATTGACAAAAGTACATTTAATAGATCTGATCACTTTTTGATAGAGATACTTATCAAACTTTTTAAAACTGTGTAAAACATCGGGATTATGGTGTTCCGATACCTAAACTGTCATACAGTAGGGTTATTTTCGCAAGAAAAATCTGGCAAATGTTGTTTGATTATTCAAAAAAATGCAATTTTTTCAACCAACCAATCCCGATGACCCTTGTAAAAGATAGATAAAGATCTTGTACATTTTCTCGTTTTTGTCTCTCTCTCTCTCTCTCTCTCTCTCTCTCTCCCTCTCTCGCTGGCCCTCTTTATTCATATCCATCCACACAACACATCAATCAACACAAAAAGTGAACGCAGTCGTTTTCCGCCCTTCCGCCCAGTCAGTGGCTTTCCCCTAAATGGCATGGCAGCGGCTGGTTAGCCATGATTTTCATCGGTTTAATTGGATGCCAGCCAAGCAATATCTGAGGTTCCAGATTGAATTAACCAATAAATGCTGAATTTCACGTTTTTCTGCTCAAATTGTGAGGTTTCCAAGCTTTCAGAGATCCAGAAAGTCTTTTAGAAACTGTAGAAAACTTTAGTCGTTTGAAAACTATAATCTGGACATTTTTTGCGAATTTGGCCGGTTTCCAAATAATCATAATTTTTTCAAAAATTTTTTCCACAATTTTTAACGTTTTTGGCAATTTTCCGAGTCATAAAAATTCAATATTTCCTCAATTCCGGAATCTACAGTATTTCCGTAACAGCAATTTTTTAAGCTGGCAAAAATCCAAGAATATGCTAATTTCCGAAGCTTTCCAACCCCTTAAATTCTACCCTTTCATCGGCCCCACTTGGAATTCCTGATTATATTCCGTTCCATACTCTTCCCTCCCGCCTCTTCCATTCGCTCCATTCCCTTTCCATCCGATTTCCCCATTTGATTCCATTCCCTACATGACAGTCCTCCTTCCGCTCTCTAATCGTTCCGAAATCCGCTCTTTCCCTTTGATTTGCAAAGTCTATAAACAATTGGTTGATTGAGCGGCGCCACTTTCCACCATTCTTCAGCCTTCCATTTCCTCTCCACCACTCCCATTTCGAGACCATTTCGGTTCACTAGCCTGCGATTTGCAACTTTAATCGTATCTTTTGCTCTCTAAAATCCATATTTTTGTCTAAAGCTGGGAATAGCTTTTTCAATGCATAATTAGCATTTATTTCCTTTTTTCCAGAGCTTTTTACCTGTTTTCGACTACACTTTTCTATTTCCTTCCCCTGTGATTCCAATTATTTTCATAGCGTAATCCATTATTTTCCAGGAGCATCATCGACGATTCAAAACTCCCGAGGTGCTGACTCATTCCATGTTTTTTTTCTTCGATCGAGCCGGCGGTCCGAATTTGCTGGCGTAATCGGATGATGACGCCATTTTTACATTTTCTATCTGGGTGATCTTCTTATTGTTTACAGTTACACCAGTTTACACCTTACAAATATTTTCTCATAGCGTTATCCTGAGGTTTTCGATTTGCATGGCGTAATCGATTGTTCGCGGAATCCGATGGTCGATTTTCCATATGTTACGCTCCAAAAATTATTCTATGACCTTCCGAATTTTATTTGGGATTGGCTGAAGGGAAGTTTCTATTTTCATAGCGTAATCAGTTGTTTTACGTGGTAATCGGTTCCATTTTACCCTCTGTCGGCCCCTCAAAGCCATAGCTGTTGCTCAACCCCCTCGGTTAGTTGGTGGTTGTTAGATGTTGTTTAGGGGGTGTTGTGCGGGTGTGTAGATATGCCTGTCTCTGTCTCTCTCTCTATGTCTCTGATCTCTATCTCCCGCCTCGCCCCTGTAGATTCGAATCTTCAATGATCCTTTAGTGGCCGTGTCTGTCTGTCTGTCTGCCTCTCTCTCTCTCTCTCTCTCTCTCTTCTCGTTGCCCCCGTTACACTCCCCTATCGTCATCTACCATCTACAGGTGGCACCCACCCTTTAGCCTCGCTCTCTTTCCCTTAAAAGCCTTTATTTCCCGCTTTAGGCTTTTTGGTAGACCGCCTGAATTATAACCCCAGGCACAAACGATCAGATACGGGTTTTGTCGACCGGAAAATTTGGTTATCTGCTTTTTTGACGGGCAGTTTGAATTTATTTCGTACTGTTTAAATGCCCGTTTGATCGTTTGTCTGTCTGTTAGGCAATTCGGTGATTTTTGCAGGCTTTGGCATCAATATTGCATTTGAAAATTTTTCACATTTTTTCGATTTTCGACAACGTCACGCACCCTTTAAAACGCGGCAAACTACTAGAAATTGCTAACTGCTTGCCAGCTTACGTAGTTGCTGACTCAAACTGTCATACTTCCTTTAAACACACAAAAACTATCCGAGTTTTTTTCATTGCAGGTCAGTTAACACATCCTGACTACCCTAGCTGTCTCATTCCCTTTAAACCCAGAAAAAAGGCGCGAATTCGCTGATTAACTGCCAGCTAACATGTTCCGACAACTCTCGTTGTCACTATCCCACTAAAAACAGCTCAACCTTGAAAATTGGCTAACTGCCAGGTCCTGACTCTTATTTCGATCGCTTTATCACCCCAATCGCTTCCTTCCAAATATTCCGAAACATTCCATTCTTTACGGCCGTCCCCCTAGATCTCTCGAGACTACGCAACGCGACTATGAACGCTTAGAGAGAAAAGGAGATCCCGAATTTGCAACTGTCAATAAGCGATCCCCCGCCCAGATTATGACACACATTCGATCCACCCAACAGAGGAGATTCACCTCTATCTCTGCTGTCTCTCGCTCTAGCCTGTCTCTCTCTTTTCTCTCTTTCTATCCGCCTGACACTCTCTTCTTTTATGGGTTCCGTTTCCTCTTCTCTGTCCTCTCTTTCTCTTGGCTACCGGCTGATCCTTATCTAATTAGTCGCTTACGGGGAGATCGAGGGGGAGCAAGAGGAGGAGGAGGAGACGCCTCTTGATCTTCCACCCAACACCAACCGGCATTCTGTTTAATTCTTATTTAAATTTAGTTTTATTAGGTCTTTTTTTAACGCACTTATCCTATCTTTATCATAAAAATGCGAATTTTGCAAAAATGTCGATTTTTTTTTCAGTTTCTCCACCCCTATTTTTTTAATTTTTAGGTGACTGACCTTTTTAAAAAATACATTTAATCCGCTTCAACTCATTTTGCATTTTTTAAGCTTTTCTTACCGTATATTCAATTCGAATTTAGACTATAAAATGTTGAAATTGGTATTTTTCTGGATTCCAAAAGCTACGAATCTGAATTTATGAATTTTGAAGTTTCTAGTTTTAATTAAAAATAAATTAAGATGCTTATCCTTTTGCGTTATCGATTACGTCTCATCGCAAGTTTTTACTCGGTGCCAACTGAAAAATTCGCAAAGCCGCCAAAAATCGCTTTTCCGGCTTTCCCGGTGTTAATTTTTGGATATTCTGTATCCCACTTCATAATCCAGCTTAGGAAAATATTATCCCCTCGGCCATTTGAATCGATTGAGTCCACGAGGCCCCTCTTATTGCATCGAAATGCTTTATGGCCTCCAATTAGGCCATTAAAATGAGCCCGCCGCTCTCTGTCTCTCTCTAGGGTCTCGTGTTGGGCACCAGGTGTCCCTTCGGATACCCTTTCCACCCTTTCTATCCACCCTCTACCCAGGTACCATTCCCCCAATGGCCTCCCTCCCTCCCCTAGCCTTATTTGCCCAAAAGGCGCCCGCGCGGAACGCCCTCCTCGCTCTCTCCGCCCCTAGCTAGAGAGGGACACTAGCTGGGTGGCCTTCTCGTGCTTATCCTTTCCTTTCCTTTCTTGGTCTCTCTTTCTGCTTGGGTACCATCCAAATATACTTCTTCTCTCTGGCTGTCTGTCTATCGCTCTCTCTACTATCTGCACAAATATACCCCCGGGGCTACCGACTGCTAACTGCTTCCACGACTACCTGAGGAGGTTGTCATTAAAGGTACTTAGAAGACAATTGGATCACTCGATTCGTTGTTTTTGTCAATTCTCGTCCGCCCTTTTTGGTTTTCCACTAAACTGACATCAAATTGAGTCTTTTTGTCAGTTTATATCGGTTTTAGTGACACCTGGAAGGCGGAATTTTTACCTTTTAGCGTTTTTCGACAATTTCCCTTGTTTTTGCTTACAGCAGACCTGTCTAGTCGCTCGGTTTACTGGCAGTTTTGATGGGTTTTTTTCTGAATTATCCTGAATTTTCCAGAAATGGCTGCCAGCTGACATTCTCGGGAAGTTGGATTTAAAGGAACCAGGAAGCCAATCTTGAATTTCCACATTTTTCCTCGGCTTCCGGTTTTTCAAACTAACCCAGTTTGGTCAGAAACCACGTCGTCTGTAATTTTTACCAAAAAAAGAACATTTCTAAAGGCGCCAGCAAGTCAAGAATAAGTTCATTTTAATTTTATCGTTTATCGGTCTAACTCTTTCCTCCCCTTTCCGGACTCTTCCGTTCCGTGGCTCGTCTACTCGCTCGTCTGCAGCCTGTCCAAATATGCCCTCAGGCTACGCACTCACTCACTGACTTCCCCGGTTGGTACCTGTTGCATACACACGCGCCAACCCCCAACCAGACAATTGTAAACCATTTCCAAATTGCTCAATTGATACTTTGGATATTTTTCGAGGAAAATTTTGCCTTATTGGCAGATAGCATCATACGCGTTGTTATTAAATGTGCATTACAAAATTTCACGGAAATTCCGAAAAGTCGTCTAAAAGAAAAATCGTCTAGCTTGCTCTGAAAGTCCTGCAGATCCCTTTAAATATGCGATTTTAGCACGTTTTTTAGTAATTTGACGATTCTGGCATGCAGTACGCTTATTAACACCAAAATCGGGACTATGAAAGTTACTCAATCTTGAAAATTTGTGATCAGAAACCCGAAAATCATGGATTCTGGCCCGTTGTCATCCGGCTAGTACAAATTGATAGTTGGACAGCAATTTTTTACAGCAGTCATCTGACTTTATGACTATCTTCTGGCCACACTGTATCCCCACTACGATCCATTCCTCTGAACAGGTTTTTACAACACAAACTGATCTCGTCTCGTCCTCCCGATGTTGTCCCAATTGGCCCATTAGCCCTCCCTCTTTTCCGTGTGTATCATCCGGATTTCTGGCACACGCCAACCAGTACTAGATGCTCTTTTTCTGCCCAATACCATGCCCCCGGGCACACGTCTCGAGGTGTAGCTCGTACTAGACTAGATCAGATCCGCCTTGAAACTGGCAGATCGGACTTTGACGTTCTAACTGGCATCCAACCAGTCGAAGGATAGTTTCAGCGAGATCGATTTTAGCTCATCTGCTTCCCAATAAAGATTTTTACCTATTTTTCCGGGTTTTCAGACTTCTAGGCCAATTCTCTCTGCTAGCCACCCCCAAACTGGAAACCATAGAAGCCTAATTTCTGTTATTCGACCCGTCAATGGCACTCGATCGGAGGTTATTCGAGAAGTTCAAGCATGCAAGTACTCGGAAGTATAATTTGGCTTTCTCTGTCTGTCTGTCTGCCGCTCTGTCTGTCCGTCTTGTAATAACCTCTGTTTTTTTTTGGCGTCCAATTTCTCCTCTTTTGAAGAACCTCTCCTCTTTCCCCGATTCGAATGAATCTTATTCCCGATCGGGCGGTGGTTGGGCAGTGTGACCTTCCCCCTGTTTTGCCTTCTTCAAGAGGGGAAATAATTATTCCCCCCCCCTTTTTTTCTGTAACCCTTCCCTTTGGCTGTGTTGTTTGGTAGTTGAGGTCTTCTTTTCCATCAGAACTGGTTACAAGACATTTGGATTGCCGTGTGTAGTTCTTGGCTTCGATGGCAGATTGCACTCCCCCTCCCGGAAATTGTTGCAGATTCTGACGGTCAATTTGGCTGGAGTTTAGGTATTTTCTCGGAATCCTTTGAGAAATATTGTAGTCTGGAAGGCAGTTTAAAGTGTGTAATACTTTCCTTGTATTTTACGTACTGTATGCCAAGTCGAAATCACCAAAACTTCGGAAAACATAATTTTTGAAGGCGTAATTTTTCATTTTCTTAATTGCCCTATGGCTCTAAAAATCTGTAACTTATTTTTTATGGCGATTCTGTAAGCCTATCCAACTGAGTCGCCCAAAAAAATGCCAGATTTTACATCGAATTTTTGATGGATTGGGTCGCCTAGACTTGCCTGTCCCTTTAAACTGTCCCCCGCCTGAATGGCGGCAAGAAATTTGCTTATATTTTGGAATTTTTATGGGTTGAGTCAACCCCGACTTGCCTGGCCCTTTAAACTGTCTTACAGTAGGTCGAAATCCAGAATTTCCATAATTTTCCGTTCGAATCCTCCAAACTGCCACCCCTAGCGTGGTGCGGTAACATTTACACCCTGTTTGTGTGGGCACAATTCACCTGGTATCGAGAGAGAGAGAGAGAGAGAGAGAGAGAGAGAGAGAGAGAGAAATGGTGTATGTGCCAGTGTGCCCTCCGGTTATATTTCATTGGGGTGTGCCCTCCCCCTTTGGCAGTGGTCTTCGGCACCTGTTCCCGCGAGTCTTCTGCCGTGGGGGGGGGGTACCCCAGCAGAGATCATTTTTATGGTCCTCCTCCCCTGCTTGCGTAGATTGTGGAATACATAGAGATGCCGCCTGCTCCCCCCGCGGGCCCATAAAATGCCATTAATTCGCCGGGGCCGATCGTCATTCTCTCTGCCCTTCAGATACCGCATACCCATAGCTGGCATCTGGTCCGGGTTTTCGGCATTTTACAATGCTAATATTTACTTTTGAAGGTTTTTTGGCTGAACTGGCACCCGACCAACCCATAAATTTGCGTATTTTTTTGTTTAGAACCTTTTCATTTTGATCTGCTATTAATTTTTAGTTAAACTGACACCCAGTCAACCTACAAATTTGTAGATTTTTTCACTGCCACTTTCGTTAAATTTTTTGTCCAATTTTTTGTTCAATTGCCTGCCAGCTGAGCTCAAAATTTGCATATTAACTTTTGCATGCCTGTAATTCCTGATTTTTGAGTGATTGGCCTAAACTGACAGACAAAGCTTCGAAAAATTTGCATATGGACTTAAACGGTCCTGTAATTTCAAGTCTATACTTAATTTTGGTCAATTTGGGCTCCAGTTAGCAGGAAACTGTAAGAAAATCTCTACATTTACCGTGATTGGCGTTTGCTTGACTTTTCGTAGCAAATTTTGCGTTTTCTGACCGTCCATTCTCCAGTTTTTGCGCGTTTCCGGCCACTCTGCTGGGCATTTGAATTACTGGGCCCCAGCTTGGCCGTTGCTGTCTGTCATTTCTCGGCAGAACAGATAACTCGATCGACAGAACAGATAGATAGGTCATACCGAGTGGCAGAAGGGGACAACAGTTGCGAGTCCCTTTAATTGTACCGCTCCCTCTCTCTCTCTCTCTCTCTCTCTCTCTCTCTCTCTCTCGTCGGCCCGTACCTGCCCCACCCCGATAGTAATTAATCTACCGTCCCTCCTCCCCGCCCCTCTATTCTTCAGAACAAGTGTCGAATTCTACTCCTCCCTTCCCGGTCCCTTTAAACCCTACCGCCCTAATTTATAACCAATTGTTGTGGTGTAATCATTGGTTCCTCTGGCTGGTCTGTCGGCTATTTGGATGCACTGCCGAACAGATTGTGATTTGAATGGGTTCTGGGAGCGGTAGCTTGGTTTTAAAGGGACTCGCAAGGTAGGACTATAGATTTTGCCATGCTAGACGCGAAGCTCATGTTGCTCGACCGCCTGCAGGTACATCTGCATTACACGGCGGAAACGAGCGGACGCGTTGCGTGTCGCGGCGTGGTAAAATCCATATATATCCAGAGGCAAAAAAATCGTGGCGATGTCTTTTTAGCCCTTTTAAAGAGAAGGTGCTAGCAATCGTAAAATTTATCCGACTTTCCGATACCATCCAGTTTACGCTACTAACGGATAGCATCAAACTCGAGAGCTGCTGTATTTTTTTAAAACCGTCAGTTTTTGGGAATTTAGCTCTTCTTCGCTCCGTTTTCGCGCGTTTTACGACTTTTTTAATGTTCCATTTCGTTAATTATCGATTCTCGGCTCTATCGTGTCCTTCTAAGTATTTTAAACATGTACCATTTTTCGAAAAATTGATTTTTCGATTTTTAAGTTTTGCGATTTTTACAATCTTTGACAACCTCACTTTCGATTTTTTTAAATTTTGCGATGTTTTCCATTTCCCTACATGACAGTTTAAACTGTAATATATTCCAGATATCCCACAACCTGCACAAATTCGATATCTCAGCTCTTTCCCCTCCATTTCCACCGCAATGGCGGGCCCAGCACGACTTCTTCTATTGACGTGCGGAGCCTTAATTTCAGCGATATACGGTGGGTGTCGATAGTATTGTCTCGTCTCTTCTGATTGACTGCGTGTGGAGGTATTGGGACATTCCCAGGGTCCCATAGCGGCCTACGATCCCTTGTGTATTTGTCGGCTTATTCCTTCCGAGGGGGAAGGAAGAAGTACCTCGAGGGCTAATAGTCAATCCAATTTTCCGCGACTGTACTGTTTCCACAAAACGGAATTTGCAGCAAGTGGAGGCCAGTTAGATAAGAAAAGATATGAAATATGACTCGTGAAACTAAAATTTCAAAAAAATTTTTTTCGAAAGTTCGGAAATGGGCTAAAATAAAAATGTTTCAATCCGAGTTTCCGGACTTAAATAAATATAAACTATATTTTAGATAAATGAAAAAAGTTACCAAATTTTTTCAAAGCTGCAATTTCGAAAAAAAATTAAATTTTCAAACTTTGGAAAGCTCATCTAAAATAATTTTTTTCCGAAATTTGTAGTTTACATCCAGAAAATCTCATGGTGAAACCGGTGTTGCTGATACCCAGAAAGGCGTTCCATTTTCCATTCCCAACCCGTCCTCTAGATGTTTGCCCACGATTTGCATTCCTTCCCCTGGCCGTGTTCACGCGTATTTGGCCCGGGGCAAGGGAAGGGAATGGTGTCAACCGCTCGGAGTCGAACACCCAGGGATTGACGTGGAATTGGGGGAGCAAATTATAAAAATTGATTGCCAGATTGCAAATGTATTGATGCAAGCTAGGCAAACTTTGAAATCTCTAAACAAAATCATATTTTTGTGGATTGAGCACTTACAGTAACCTCGTAGAGATCCCGAAGGCGCCGAAAAAGTTTTCTAAGTTTTTGAATAGTGTAAATGGATGGCAGTTTACATAGATAACGTAAAACTCGACGAATTTTGCATACGAAAATTATTTCTGCTTTTTTCAGCCCACAGCGACCCGTCCTCATCAGTTTTCGCTACACAAGAAACCACAGAACCCTATTACGTGGTCGACGGCCAATCGGGGCCCACAGTGAAGTGTACGGTGGAAAAGGCGTACCAGGATCGAGCCATCTACGAAATTGCGTGGACATTGTATAGTCATGGACATATCAAGTAAGAGGGTACGGTAGTACGAAACTTTCCTCTTTCCAGGCATATCTCGCGGAATTCCCGGTTATTGTCGAAAGACAACTTTGAACTGGTTGAAGACGCTGCGAATGGGCAGTATGACTTGAAGATTAAGAAGGTATGACCGATTACGACATGAAATTCTCGGGTTTTGATTTTTCCATTTTTTTTTAAGTTTTTGAGCTAAAAATTGACGATTAAGCAACCGATTACGACATGTAAATACCCAAATTTTTAGGTGGCGAAGGGAGTAACGGAGGGCAATTTCCAATGCTCCGTGCTAAACCTCGAATCTGATGATCAACACTCAGCTGATGCTCAACAAGTCATTATTCTAGGTTGGTGGACTTTCCTAGCATAATCGATTATCGATTAAACATGTTAATTAGCGTTTCTGGATGACAGTTAGATGAAATCTCACTAGATTGGCAGGGTGCCAACACCTGGGAAAAATTTTCTGGGTGTCAGAAGACCTTTTAGCGCCCTCAACTTGTTGCGTGGTGTCACTCGAGAGGGGGGGGAGAGAAAGAAAAAAGAGAGAGAGAGAGAGAGAGATAGAGAGAGAGAAAGAAAGAGACTCTCTAGGTTTCAAACCATTTGACCCTCTGTTTTTCCTGATCCCCTCAATCCCCCTGGAGTCCCTCCCAAAAAGTGTCTATCTGTGTTGCGCAACGCCCCCAGGATATGTCATTTTGGGATTTGGTAATCTGACGCGCAAAAAGTTAGTTTTGAGGGCAATGACGTTTTTGTTGGTTTAAGTGGATGGCAGCAAAAGCACAATTCGAAAAAATTTCGATATACTATTTTAACGGTACAGTGCCAGCAAGTATTTACTGCATTACGCCATGCTCAATAGCGCCAATTGGCTGCTAAAAAAACTACGATAAATCCAGTTCTGCGAATTTTTTCGACGGAAAACGGACATTCTGCTATCTGGCGCCTCCCTTTCAAATGCCAATTTGAAGGGACTGTGACAGAATATCGCATTACGACATGAAATGACAATTTTTTGCCCAAAAATTGGGATAATCGGAATTTTCGCGATTTTTTTTGACAACGAGAACTCTCGATGTTGCTAGCTGGCACGCTTCCTTTAAAGTGTCCATCCTCTCTCTGCTTTCTCTGTGAATTCGTGGGCACCCTTGGCTATGTAGTCAATAATAAGTGGATGGTTGGGGGCTAGAAGTGAGGTCCAGAAGGACGGAAGGGGGACGGCCAATATTTGTCACTCTCTCTCTCTCTCTCTCTCTCCCTCTCTCTTCTATCTATCTATCTGCCCTCTCTCTCTACTCTTTCTCTCTTCATAGACATTGGTGCTATGTGCATATCGGCACTTCTTTCCTTGGGTCCCCTTCAATAATACCTTCCGAACTGCTGGAGAGAGAGAGAGATAGAGAGAGAGAGAGAGAGAGAGAGAGAAGGGCCACCGAATAGCCCTCGACCAATCAAAGAGCCTTCCGGGCATCGGGGGGTTCAAAGAAACACACGGATTTGGCTTCAGTTTCCCTTTTAACCAAGCAGTTTTTATTAAAAGGGAAAACTGCCGACGGCAATGTATATACGGAATTCCCCCTCCAAAAATCAACAAATTGAAAAAGGGGCGGGGGGCAAGTAGCCAACAGGGCAGAGAGCGCGCCCTGGAGAGAGGCGCAAAGACATTTTCTTTCCAGCGCGTAACCTATTGACCATGCCGCTCTAAATTTGGCATCCCTTTAACTACAAATTTGTAAAATTCAGTCCAAAAAACCATTTTTTCACCACTTCAACGGCCCTTTAATGCCAGAAACCGTCCACTGACCAGTGCGGTAGTTGCCCTTCTAATCTGACTGCCCGACAATTAGCCCGGCCCCCAATTTCCGGCTGCTCCTTTTTGTGGCTAGCAGATAATTGGAAGCCAATTCTGGCCCTAGTCAATAGACAATCCGGTGTAAGGGATGAAAAGGGCCATTGTTCTTTGCTACCTGCCAAACAACAAATCTGTCTCTCTGTCTGTCAGTCAGTTTGTGGTCTGTCTGCTAGTTAGCCTTGTAGGGCCCGCCATAGCAAGAATGGTCGTGTTTTAAGGGTCAAGGCCCGAAACTCAATCCTCGAAAAATTACTAAAACTTGGAAATCAAGCGTAATTTTGCAGATTAGCATCCAGTTAAACATTTTAAAAGGTGGGTTCTAATTTTTACTGCTATCTCTAACTCTCTCGCCTCTCTGCCACTACCTGACCTCACAGCATGCAGCCGGCTTGATGAGGTGTGGAAACAACGAGATGAAGGAGGGCAGGTGTGGAGAGAGAGCGAGAGAGAGACAGAGCGAGAGACAGAGAGAGAGAGAGAGAGAGAGAGAGAGAGAAGGTGACAATCTGTCTGACACCTTTCTGCCCTGGGGCAACATCTCGAGGATCTCGAGACTGCTGGGGAGGTGAAGAGGAAATCCGAAACCATCCGATGCCCCCAGACACATCCCCCTGTGGAACACTCAAAAATTATGCGAACAATGGACTAATTGGATGTCAGTTAGTGGGATTAGGGGCATAGGATTTGCATATTGGCGGGAAATTATGGAGGGAGGGGTCGCTGATCCGGAAATGGCCGGTAATCGAATCCGGGGAAAATCGAAATCATCAAAAATGCCAGAAAATCCAGAACGCGAAAATTTACCTAATATTTGGTAAAATCTCCTGATTTCGCGTGGTTTCATGACTAATTTCGTGTCGTAATCAAATCGCCAAAAATTCGATTTTTTTCTTGCCAAATGTCGAAAGTTGTACCAAATTTGGAGGAGACAGGGATTCTTAAGGACACGGGCTAGTCGATTACCGTATTTTTTCCGACAAACTGGCATACAGCCTACAATTGAACACCCTTAGAGTTGTACTCTAGCAGGTTTTTCTTGGCAAATAATTATCGACTTGCCGCGAAAAGGATGTAGCGCCGACGATTAGCCCTCTTTTTCGCACCCAATCTATTCTGGGGCAATGAATGTTTGCCATGTTGTGATCGGCACCTTTAAAGGGACCTGGGCATTGCCGAAGAAGGGCAACCATTTTATGGCCATCCAAATGTGCCCTCGGGGCATCTTATCACACGCCCCGCAAAGAAGCAAATATCCCCCGCTAGCCGACCAGACATGCCCTGGGGCCACGTTGCGCAAAAAAAACCGACAAAAGGATTAGCAACAAGATGGGGAATGTAAACAATAAAAATGATGCGATTTTAGGTTTTATGTCGCAAAAATGCCAAAAATACCGTAAAAATAAAAAACAACGAATTTTTAAAAATTGGAAATCGGCCAAATCCATTTTGTCTCGAAAATCGCTCAACTACCTTCCCCGATCCTTTAAAATGCTATTTTCTTGTCATTTGGTTCTGTATCCTAAAAATTAAACGCTAAGAAAAGTTGCTTTTTCGCAAAATCGGATATGTCAAAATTTCAACTTATCTGCTTGGCAACTTCCCAAAATCCATTCCACGTGTTTCTCCTTTAAAATCCCATCCTCCATCCAGTTTGACTTCTCCGACTTCAAAGGACCCCTCTGCTACCCCAACCTGCCATCTCCATTATGCAAATTAGGGTATGGCGGGAGGGTGTAGGAGCCGTGTGGTCAGTGTGACATGGGATATTCATGACCCCTGCCATCCAACTGAAAGATATAACTCTTCTTAAAGGGATCGTCCCTCCAAGGGGACTCCATTTCCGGGCCGAATGCTTGCCAGAAGGGCGTCCCAGCTGTGATCCGGGCGGTTTCCGGTCCCGTTCCGGCGCTTCCGCCCTGATAATTAGCCGGGCATTCAGCCAGCGATAGAGAGATAGAGGGAAAGGGATGGGCAGAGGGGATAGAGAATGTAAATGATATCCTGTGTCCCCCTAGAAGATGCCCTAGGGGCACGCGCGCACTGACACCCCCGAGATCACGTCAGAACTCGGGGGTAAGGGTGAAATTTTCTGGGCTTAAAGCTATTTTTGGGTAAACTGGCAGGCAGAAAAGACAACTTGATGCTTACAAAAATTTCGGAAAGTGAAATTAAGGAGTAGAATCGATTTTTGGTGAAACCGGCATCCAGAAAAGCCAATAGAGTTTTGGAAAATTCAAAAAATTGTTTGATAATTTTTAAATGTTGGCGATCAAAATATATTTCTAAGCAAGCTGGCAGCCAGAAAAACACAATATACGCTTAGAAAACTAAATTACAGAAAATTCGAAAAACAAAGCGATTTTTGGTAAAACTGACGGACAGAAACACTATAAAAATTTAGAAAAACCAAAAACCTTTAAACTAATTTTTTAGCGTTTAAATTACACAGAAAATCAGCCAGAAAAAGCATAAATCGTACCAAAATTAATTTTAAATTTTTATTGAATTTTTTTCAGTCGAACCCAGCGCGCCGGAAATCGTGGAATCTCCGCAGCAGCCAATCCGTGAGGGTGATGGCGTTCAGATGAAATGTCGATCAGAGGGTGGCAGTCCTCCCCCTTCTATTATTTGGCTCTTCGACAATACAACACAGGCTGGACAGGATTTATATTCTGTTAGCGTCAAAGAGGACGGCACTGTTGAGAGTCGAATTCAGTGAGTTTTTCAAGCTAATTTAAACCTATAAAAATCCAAAATTAACGGTTTTTCTGTCAGAATATTGACTTGCATGTCCCTTCAAATTAGCAGTATTTTAGTATTTTAAAAACCTTAAATTGATTATCGTATCATGTGGGAGAAATCTATTTAAAAACTAAAAAATATTTTTGGCTTTAAAACCTGAAAATTAATAGATTTTTTTTTTTAAATATGTTTTAATTGATGTAAGTTTAAGGTTTATTAAACTTTAAATTGGCAAAAAAGCTATAACTTGACTATATTACCGTATTGCAGATGGCGTGCCCGCGCCGAGGACAATGGCGCTTTCATGACGTGCGTCGTCTCCAACAAGGCGTTGGAAGGGAGGGCGCCGAAGACCGTGCAGAGCTCCCGGCTCAATGTAAGTTGGTGTGGTCTGTAGTTGGGAGGTCAGATTAGCAAACCGTCTGGCAGCTAAAGGAAAAAGCTTCTTTTTGTCTGTGTAGTTTGTAGTTTCGTCAAAACAGTGGATTTACAATTTTTCAAACATTTTTGAGGGGTAAAATGCTAACAATGTCCAAAATTTACGAATTTCGATTGCTTATTAGTCAGTTTGTCTTACTGCCCACTTATATGTCTGTCAATCACCCGGTTTGTATGTCTGTCCGGCAAATACATTCAAACTTTGGTATATTCTCACGGATAATTTTTGGGCTTACAGGACACTATTTTTGCGTCACAAATAGCGTCCAAAAATCAAAAATGCAAATACAATACGACAAACAGTAATTCCTACTGTTTGTCGGTCAGTTTGTCAATCTGTCCACGAATCTGTCCGTCAATCACTCCGTTTGTCGATCTGTCGGCCATCCAATCCATCCCGGAGGTGCGAAATGCGCGCTAGCTCCGGGAATTGGCCCACCTTTTTCCGTGTTTTTCCTCTTAACGGCTTTGCTGTGAGGGGGAATGGATGTGTGAGGGGATTGAATGGGGTCATTCCAATATCTTTCCCCTCTTTTCCTCTAAGGGTTCCGGCTAGATCCCCTGTACCATTTCACTGCGTCAAAATGGGGGCCACGCATAACTGCCCTACCCCCGCGGCGAAATCCGGAAAAGGGGCCGACCGGATCCCGGAAACTGTAATGTCGTTAGGAAACGTGCGGAAACTGCATACCGGCATCCATAAAACCTTATTTTAGGTGCTGTACAAACCTACCGTAACCGTGGGCCCGGCGTCGGAATATATTGTTGAAGAAGACCAGGCGATCGAGTTGACATGTCAGGGACAGGGAAATCCACAGCCGACAGGATATGAATGGTCGGTTTTTTGATTCCTAGGCTGCGAACGACAAAGATGGAGTGTTTTATGCAAACTGGGAGTCAGTTTAGATAAAGAAAATGACAACCCGGGCTACAGGCTACAAATATTAATTTTACGCTGAATTGGTAGCCAGATTAACAAAATTTGCCTAGAATTTCACTTTTTGATTTTTTTAAAGAAAGTTGATGCCCTTTATAATGTAGCTGACAGTCAGTTCATCTATTAAAAACATCAGACCACAAAAATCTCTGGCATTCAGGCCATAAAGTCGATTTACCGCTTGTTTGCAAGCCAATTTGGCCAAATCAACCTTGATTTAGCTTTTAAAAACATTAGAATGAGTTTTTACGTTTGTTAGTGTATTTTTAATTACACTGCCATCCAGTTAACCGTTTCGCTTTCAAATTTGCCCTTTGAAAACCGCTTTTCCGCACATATTTTGAAAATTGTCGGCGCCAGGGTGTCGCCACCAGGGCCATACCCTGAATTGGCCGTCAGCACCGGCAGTTTTGGGTGGGTGGAAAAAATGGAGGGCACGGGGCAGCCATTATGCCGAGAGGAGAAGAGGAGGGGAAGGGCAGGTGGACAGGATGGGTATCGGGGAGGTGGTACCTGAATATGGGTTGGGATAAGGTAAAAAGGTAGAAGGGCACCTGTCCAATCCAGAAAACCCCTCGGCTGGGTGACGAATAAATTTGAGGGGGACCGAATGGGGGTGGCACGAGAATTCGGGAGCAGTCTTAGAAAATTGCCCCAAAACTCGGGTAAAAATCAGCCAGGGAACCGAATTTCGAAAAGCGAAATTTACAATTGCCATGAGCGCATAAAAATTCTGTTTTTGTTCTGCAGAGGGCAAACTGGGGTAAAAACTACAAAATACTTGACTTGGGCTAGGCTTTGTTAATCGACTACGCAATGAAATTATGGCCCCTATACGTTCGACAACTTTGACAATGTGATTTTTCGCTGGAATAGCTCGCTGGACTACAAGCTATAGATCGGAGAAAATTAGACGGTTTGAGCGTCAATATAGCCAATTTTGATTTACCTATCGTAACCTTTTGCAGGAAACACATCCCAAGTGGCGAGCGATATCTCGACTCGAAATGGCCGATTCGCGTCGAGCAGAAGAGTGCTGGGGAATATGAATGTCGAGCATCAAATAGCATCGGAGAATCAATGGATCGGCTACGAGTAGATGTACAGTTCAAGCCGAGGGTTGTCACCAAGGTAAGCGCTAAAAAATGGTATAATTCTCTTAATTGGCATCCAAGACTTCTTAGCATTCAAAAGGCTTAAAATCTCTCAACTGTGATCCAGCCTACCCAAAAACCTATCGAGAATTAATCTGGGGTACCGTAACCTCAAAAATAATAATTCTCCTGACTGGTATCCAATTCATCCAAAAATCTATTGAAAGGACTTTTTCAGAATACCGTAAACTTAGAACTAGCCTAAATCAGCTTAACTGCCATCCATTCCCATCCAAACATCAACTTAAAACATTTTCAGGATACCGTAACCCCGTCGGAGGGAGATACCGTAACCCTGGAGTGCCAAGTCGAGGCCAACCCTCGTGAAGAAGCCGTAGAATGGACGGGACCAAACGGCTTCCAAGCCAAGGGACCCAAAGTGGTGATCCCATCCGTTGCTCGGGATCAGAGTGGAGACTACGTATGCCGAGCTACAAACTACTTGACGCTGTATGGACAAACTGGCACACAGCCAAGAACAGGACAATCCACATTGAAGGTAATTTCAGCCGTTTAAAGCAATTTCATAGCGTAATTGGTTTAGCTGGATGTCAGAAGGAAGCCTGGAGCCGCCAAAATCAGCCCGCTACCCTTAATGTGCCGGCTGGAGGGACTATCCAATTGTCGTGTCAAGCCATCGATCTCGGAAGCCCGCAAGCCGAATATAAATGGGCCAGCCCGAGCAGTGGAGAACAGTTTGATCACTGTAGGGTTTAACGAAATTTACAAATGATCGGCCATAACTTAGTAGTTTGCATTTTTTGCAACAATACAGATTTTTCCAAAATCATATGGGTTTTTGCGATAGCTTTCACATTTTGGCTCAATTGTCGGCCAGCTGGCGCTATCCATTCCAGCGCTGGTACCGGTTTGTTTCCGGTTCGAGAATTACACGTAAATAACGCATCAAAATTAGTAAGAAACCGTAGTATGTATGCCAGGCTTACCTTTTTGATATGGGTTTTTTTTTTAAGATTCGCAAAATGATTAACTTTGTAGCCGGTAGCCAATTTCTTATTTTTCAGCGATCACGCCGGCGACATGTTGACAATTCGAAACGCTCAACTATCGGATAACGGAGAATACCGTTGTCTGCCGTACAACCGAATCGGAGACGGAGATATTGGAATTGTTCGAGTCGTCGTCATACAACCCGCTACTATCTCAAGGCCGTTAACAACAGAAAGGATATATACGGCTGGCGAGGACGGAACTGGACTCGAATGTGAAGCACAGGGGTACGGTAGTTTCCGTGTAATCGACTTACAGCCCGTAATCGATCCTGATTTTATCTTTTAATTTTTCAGATACCCCGCCCCCGAAGTGCTGTGGTTCCGCAACGGTCAACCAATCGACAAATCCCGATTCACCCTGGCGAATACCGCATCCCGGTCGTCGTGCCCACCCGGGGATTACTGTACCCGATCTACCGTATCCACTCTCCTTCCGAGCCGCTGTGGAGTGGTCCGATAAGGGCAATTATACCTGCGTTGCGGCTAATGGTACGCGCTTTTAGGAAAATTACAACAGCAAGAAGTAAAAAATTCTCAAAATCGAATTTTGAGATTTTCAACAAGTGAGTGTTTTTTCAGGAGCCGGTGAAGCCGCTTCGACGTGACAATTCTTCGCGTAGTCCATAGCCCGCAGATCCTGAACGATATCTATAATGGAGAAGCCCTGGCTGCGACTGATCTCGGGAATACGGCCCGAATCTCGTGTCGTGTCTCTGCACGTCCGGAACCGAAATTCGCCTGGTTGAAGGAATCGACGGAATCGAGGAGGGACCGAGATTCTCTGTAGCTAAGCACAGATTCCTGGTCAACCTGACGAATACGAATCGGTACGGTGTCGCACGTTTTAAAGGGATGTAGACAGCCAGAAAGGAGGAGAGAGAGAGAGAGAGAGAGAGAGGGAGAGAGAGAGAGAGAGAGAGATAAAGTGAAAGAATCCGTTAGGTTTTTCAGATCCTCTCCTTCCCGGAAACCACAAAAGGCGACTATGGACAGTACTTGTGCCGAGCCACCAATGGCAAGGGCGCAAAGGCCGAGGCGATCATTCGACTGAAGGAACGAAGTGAGTCGATGGTAGTTTTGAGAATTATACGACAAAATTACAACCAACCGATTACGGAATTTTTCTAGACAATTTAGACCTCAGAAATGAGGTTTTCTGAAAGGGTGGAGCGTTTTCCGTAGGGTCACACGACCATAAATCTAAATTCATAAAATCTTTAGAAACCCTACAGGCCTGCAATTTCCACTTTTTTCAAGTTCCATTTCCCATTTTTAGGCGCTCCCGAAGCCCCTGCTCCAACTCAAGAAAATGTCCACCTCTCCGTCCTCCCTATTTTTGGCGTGGAAACAGGGCTTTGATGGCGGCTACGCGCAGACGTTTATTCTGGAGTACAGACGGTATGCTACGATAAATTTGGACTCCTCAAGAAAAACTAATTTTTCTATTTTTTCGAATCATCGTTATTTTCCAGGTTGAACCCATTTACGGAGACGCTTTCCGAGGAAGAGGTGACTACGGTAGAAGTCAAAGAATTGCAGAGGATAGATGCTCCAATTGTAGGTTAAATTAAAGCGCATTTTGCTGCCTTTCACTGTTCCTTTAAAACGCAAAATATCTCAATTCCAGTCGGATTCAACCCGATCGAAGCGTTCTCCCGGATTCCAAAGTCCCTGTCGCCTAATCTGACCAATCTACTCCCGAAATCCACCTACATCTGAAGATCCGTGCCAAGAATCAGCAGGTAGCATTGTAATGACGTAACCATACCGTAATTGTCCTAGGGAATGTCCGAATTTTCCCAATTCTCTCTGCAACGACTGATGATGTGTACGAAGACGGACCGTTGAGGCTCCCGCCGCGATTTCCTACAATGCCCGCACGATGGGGCTCGTTTTGGAGGTACTGTTGTCCCGTTTTTTGGCTTCTCCTAGATTTTTAAAGAATACTTCGAATGATAATCGGGTATCTGCCTGCCAGTTTAAATAATTTCTGATATCTACATTTAAATTTAAACAGTGAAATTAAGCAAATTTAAAAGGAACCGTCTTTTGGGACTACTTTTTACTTCTCGTTTTATTCTTACACATTATAAATTTTGTTTCCAGCCAAAACCCTCCTCGGACGTGTGCGTGCAACTGTACGTCTCGTTCGGTGACATGTCCCGAGGAGTGGAATGTTGGCCATCGGATCGAGAGATTTCTGAATTGCCGGGTGGTGGACAGTTTGCAGTACGGTATTGCTCGCGGAACAATCGGATACAGTGTTCGCCGATCAGGTACGGTAGAATGGATGCCAGAATGTGTTTTCAACAAACAAACACTGATAATTAAATCGAATTTCAATAAATCAAATCAGAAAATCCAAAAACGGGCCCTTTGGGCGAAAAAATTAAATAAACTATTTTAATTCAAGTTAATTTCGCTTTTTTTAGTCACGCCGTCTCCTCGCCAAGCCCTCTAAGCTCAAGATGGCGCTACTTGGTGCCTCTGCTCTGTTGGACTGATCTTGATCGCGTTTCTCTCAATCCTCTGTGCAATTTGTTGCCGATCGAGGCGAGGAGTCGACGATAAGGCGAAAAAGGCCAAGAAAATGGATATGTAAGTGAATTCAAATTTTAAACTGTCTGCCAGAAAAGACAACAAGCTCTAAAAATCCTACTTAGCGGATATTTTAGTCGCCCTGAAGTCTCGGGCCAATGCGCCAATGGAAGCGAAGAATGGGATGACACACGGATCAGCCACTGATTCTGGTGTATTTACACTCGAAAATGGGCAGAAGGGCATTGGAGGAGGAGCCGGATCGGTTAATGGACACATTCAGCGCGTGAGTCGCAAAAACCTTTAAAGGGCCGTGAAGTCCGCGGATCGCCCTCTTGCGTTGCATAGGTCTGCACAATTCACCCCAAATGACGCGTTGAAGCGCGCATTATTTTTTTCTTTCGAGCTACTGTAACCATCAAAACGGTTTTTAATGCGTGATTTGTAGTTTTCGACACCTAGTCGATTCAAGGGATCAATTTCGCATTTTTTCATTATTCACGACGTAATTTCTGAATTTTCAGGAACGAAACACTACCCGAGCGAGATTCGTGGCCGC
Source organism: Mesorhabditis spiculigera (assembly GCA_958295435.1). Classification (NCBI taxonomy): domain Eukaryota; kingdom Metazoa; phylum Nematoda; class Chromadorea; order Rhabditida; family Rhabditidae; genus Mesorhabditis; species Mesorhabditis spiculigera. The sequence goes on from CATQJA010001616.1 coordinate 39,919, forward strand.
CGCATTCTGGGCCAGTTCCCTCCCAATTCGACCCATTCCACAACGATCCGTATTTGAATGAATAATGATGGGACGGCGTGGAGGACTAGTGGTAAGCTATAAAATACATTAAAAAAATTGAAAACAAAACAAAATTAAAGTAGATTTAATTTATTTGGGATTCAAATGATTTGGAAAATTTTGAAATCGAAAATTTTGAAATTCAATTGAAACTAATTTCTTTGAAAAATTAGCAATTTCTAAAAAAGCACAAGAGGTTCGACCCATTCCCAAAAAGACCGATTCGTTTTAATGGAAAGCATTAAATTAATGAGTTTGGCCAGATTAAAATCTCAGTCAAAATAAGATTTGAATAAAATTAAAATTATCAAAGGGATAACAATAAAATAAAGAAAATATTTTTGGAAGTATTTTTTAGAAAATCTAAATTAATGAATTAATTTCAGTGCACGACGGCAGCGGCACCGGTTCGGGACCCGAGAACCAGACAGCGACCACACATTCCGATGGAGGAGATTCCGATTCGGAGGCATTTTCCGGACAGGGCAGAGTTATCAGAGAGATTATCGTCTAGACTCTAGTCTCTAGCCTCTATACATTTCTCTGCGTCTCTTCCCTTCCCCTGTCTCTCTCTTTCTCTGTGTGTCTCTCTCTTCTCCAAATGCGGGTCTATCCATTCTATTCGGTGCTCTTTTATCCCTATTCGATTACGACATGAAAATTGTAGCTAGAAGAATATTTAAACTAAAATTAAGTAAAATCTAGTCCTAATAAAAAAATTGTGCGAAAATGGCTCAATCTATTCACTTAAGAAAACTCATCAATTTCAATTTTTTTTGTAAAATAATACAAAACGTTGTGATGCAGAGTTACGGTACCTCGATTAATTTTTGAAAATTAAAATAGCAATTTAGCCATGACAATAATTATTGTAATATTTTTTTTTAATTATTTAAACCAGCGATCTCGTCAACTCAATTCTATCGCTCTTTCATCAATAATATCCCTTTATATTTTGCTTTAAAGTATCATCGACAAATCGCTATTATTATTTTCATTATTTTGGCGATGTTTTTCCGTGTTTTTATTTGTTTTTTTTGTTTGTATAGTTTTGTGTGGAATTGGAGGATAAATATATTTATTTATACGTTTAAACTGAAAACACATTTGAACTATGAACTACATTCGAAACAACACATTTTCTTGAAAATTGAAGTCTAAAACTAATTAACAAATTCATATACGGTTATTTACAATTTCGGTTTATAGAAAATAGCTTAAATACAGTACACTAATTAAGCCAAAAATTTGGCAGACGGCATTTTATGCAAAAAAACTTCAGCGAACCCGAAATGTCTTAAAAACGGTGCGTGCATTTTGAATTTGATGGCGCCTAGAGCTTCAAAAATTGCTGTACAGAAATTTTTAGCAAAAGAAATTAAAAGCCAGATTTTAATCGATACCGGATACGGAGAAAAACAGTTTTATTAATGCTAAAACATCACTATTAATGCGATTAATAAGAGATCCCAACCTGACAGGAGCGTCCATCAGGTTCACCATCTGGCAGAGATCGCCCAAATGTCACCCCAGGCGACATCTGGGGGTGAAAAGTGATAAGAAATTGCTATAAAAGAAACGGAAAATTGCGCATTTTTATCCTAATCGTTCAACGGACCATCAACGCCTTCAGCCGATACTACGCTGCTATCAAAAAATCTTTCTTCACCAAAACAATCAAGATGCCCGTCCACCAGGCACGTCTTTATTTAGTTATACATAGAATTCTCGATTTATTTCATGTCAGTTAACCTTATATTCTGAAATAATTTAAGTAGAATTCCGAACGTTCAAAAAAATAAGTTTGGCTAGCATTTATCGGCGAAAATTATCATAGTAAATTTTGATCAAATTTTTTTGCGTCCAACGCCATGTCCCTTTTAATAATACTTCATTAATTAGAGATACTTTTATTGGATAACAAAAAAAAAAAAAAAAAAAAAAAAAAAAAAAAAAAAAAAAAAAAAAAAAAAAAAAAAAAAAAAAAAAAAAAAAAAAAAAAAAAATACTTCGGCATGTTAATTTCCCTAACAAACAGGGTTTACAAAATATATTTTTAATGGCAAAAACCCCAATTTTCAAAATTTTTATGTGTGTGCAGTCGATTCCGGACCATTCTAAACCGATTGTCGTTTCTTCCTAGCTAAAAACCCTTCCCCAAGGCTGTGGGAACGGAACATCCTAACGAGTGCATGCAAAAAAATATACAAACACACACACACAAACACTATTTTATATATAGTAGGATTATGTGATTTTTACATGTCGTATTGTGGGTCTTTGTTTACCTTACCCTTCCGGCTGGGGTTGTCTGCTATCCCGTGCCCCTGGTTTCGGCCCGATACACGCGACCCATTCCTATTCCATCCTCGGCCCCGCCGCCAATTCACGAAAAGGCTTCTTTCCTCAAGGAATCTAAAACATATTTAATCGAAACCTTCTTCTAGTCCTCCTCGAAAATGGCCTCCACGCTAACACCCGGTGATTTGAGGATCAAGACTGGAGATGGTAAGTCAAAAATCACGAAAATATCGTTTCAAAGAGTTTTACATCAACCATTACAAACTCTCAGGTGTTAGCTGTAATGAAGTAATACAATTGATTAAAAAGTGGCTACTTTCTTACATTATGAAGATTTTAAAAGTCTCTCGAAAATTTCGGCTTTGATTCTGAAAATGTCATTTTTAAGATGTTTGATGATATTATTTGGTAGATGCTTTTATATGGTTCAACAGACAGCTACGGTATTTAAACAATCTATATTCCGAAAAATAGCGGAAACCAAAGCGGAAATATCGACTCTCGCTCCAGGCACCTTCATCGCCTCAAGCCAACGAGCCGACGGAAGCTGGCGAAAGCCGAGAAAAGTGAAGGAGGGATATATTCCACAGGGGATGAACAACCTAAACAACCCGGCAAAGGAAGTAGAACCGGCCGTCAGGGGACGGTAAGTCGATTCGGAATACGGTACCTAGAGCGCAAATAGCACCAAATCAAATCCAGGTCGATTTGTAGCCAGAAAGTTAGTTTTCGTTGAAAAGCTAATTTCACTGAAGATTATTTGCTATATTTATCTGGACTGTCCATCAATTTGTCCAAAAATCAATATCGACCACGTAAAACGTCTAAAAAATTGGATTAAGGAAATTCGGTTTGGCCGGTTTTCACCAATTCTGAGTGTTGACTCGATCCTTGCAAAGAGATTTGAAAGTCTGTTTCCTATTTTGCAAAATGATAAAATTGTTAGTCAATCAATACAATCAAATGCCTCAATTTACGTTTTTTCCAGAGCGCCAGCTGGGATCAGCCCCGGATGGCCAAGGCAGCACGAGGGCTGGAGCCTCGCGTCCACAGAAACCGATCACGGCCATTGAGAAGGAAAAGGCATGCATCACCCTACAGGACCGCATGTCAAGAGGAAAATGGGAATGTGCAGAAGAAACTGGATGAGATTACGCAATTGGAGGTCAGTTTGGAAGCCTATTGCTAAAAAATTACAACTTATTTATACCGATTAACCAAAGTTATCTATTTAATTTTTGAGTTAAGATCATGCTGTTTTATTAATTCAGCTAGTGTGACGACGGCAACTAACTCCAAAACTAAAATTCATTTAAAAATTTCGAAAATTAACTTGAAAATATCCTGTAGTTTTGAAATTTTAAACGCCGGAAAGCCAAACCAAATAACCGCCTTTTAAAAGCATCGGCCGATTTTCTCTTGACTGACAATAGACAAATTTGTATATTTTTTAAATTCCGGTCCCCAGGACCCTGAAAATATATGATTTTTGCCTAAACTGGCAAGAAAGCCAGTTATCATAAAAACCACAGAAATAGGCATTTTCGAACCGATTTTTAAAAGTATCGGAATTATCCATCAATTTCCAGGAACGTGTCGCTGAAGGGTGAGGCAGAGAAGTGCTGGAGAAGAATCAGCTGACCAAAATTGAGCGAAAAGCGCATTATAACGACGAAATGGCAAAGTTGGAAGAGCAGAAGAAGGCCCTAGATGTCAAGAAATAAGCTGAAACCTGTGATTTCCGAGCTATGAAATGATTGATGGCGTTTCCGCTCAATAAATATAAATTTTAACCTAATCGTTTGTAAGCCATTTTCAAATGCAAACCGCATGAGAAATCAAACTCAAAGAAATGCAATAGGGTTGTAATTGAAATCTGGTATAACAATAAATACATAAATAATAATACA
>CATQJA010001618.1:0-21270 GCA_958295435.1 Mesorhabditis spiculigera
AAAGAAACCATAAATCTGCTATTTTTCAGGTAGAACGCGTGTTCCGCGAGTGGATCCACATGTGCGGAATGGGTGAAGTCGATCAGAATCCACACTCTTCTTTGGCCCGCATCATCCAGGAGGTATCGTTTTAGCGGAAAAACATTTTTGTGTTTTTTCAGATCCACGCAGACGGGTTGATGTCGTCGGATTTGATGATCGCCTCCTTCTTCCGCATCTGCATCGACATTTGCGTGATCAAGTACCACGCCATGACCGTCGAGGCAAACGATCTCTTCGTCCCCAGCAGTTCGCGCCGCTATCGACGCGTTCGTCGCTTGTTTGGCACAAGTTTTGCCTGGTCCCGACGCCTGGTTGTTTTCTCAGTTCTTTCTGCATTATCGGCGGGAGCACTTTAAAGTCAATGGCTGGATGTTTAGTAATCTAATTGAAAGTATTTTGTTCGTCTTGGTAAATTGGAGCCATATTTCAGTAGAAACTGAGCTAAAAAGGATTAAGTCGAAAAATCGAAAATTTTATATGTTTGAATAAAAGTCAGTGAAGTTTTTAATGCTAGGAATAGTAAGAAAGGTTTTGAAAAGCCTGGGTCTGACCTTGTAAAAATTGGATTCTAAGCAAAGCGCTGGGTCCTCCTTTATTATGAAAGAAACCGTTTTCTGAGCTTTTGCTCATCGCCGTAGGGGCAATAGCAATTCGTAGGCCGTATTCTTTTTGCACTGATATTTTGCACAAAGATCGTGATCGCTAACTTTCTCACAGCAATTGGACTGAAATATTTTTTAGCTCAACTGCCTTTCCGACCCAAGCCTCCTGTCCACAAAAATCAACTTGGCCCGCCAGGTATTTTTTCTGGTTTCCATAGATCGTCCTTAGTTTCTGAACATCGTGGCGAATTGCGCCCTGCTGGAGGCGAAGAAGCACGGGCCATCGTTCGATTCAGGGCCATTCTATCGAATTCCGCTGGGAACGTACACGGGGGTGATGTGACCGGGTGATGGCATCGATCGGATCAGAATGCAGCGAGATGACTCCAGAAAGGTATCAAATGGTATTTTATCTTTTACTAGCGGAAATAAGGTGTACTCGACTGCTGGCCGTGGGACCGAATTTTAACTAATCCGATAATAATCCTTTTTTACTTTTTGCTCAAACTTGTGTGAAAAATGACCGAAAAACGTAAAAATCGTCAATTTTTTGAAATTCTTTTTGTAAATTTCCAGCAATGAAAACTTGGTAAAAACGCTATAAAGTAGTGGGATCAGTAAGCTAACAAACAAAGACTGGTTCCCTGCCCCCGCTAACAGTCAAGTACCAAATAAAGAGGCTCGCTCAAAAACCTACTTTTCAGACGCTCCAACTACATGAAGCCGTCTGAGCCCCGAATCTGCCTTCGACTCGGCTCGATGTTCTAAATGGTATCATTTAACATTTCTTGCTTTTCTTTATGTTTTTAGATCTAACCGTCCCGTCGATCCAGCCTCACCCAACACAAATGTAACTTCTCATAGACAAGTGACGATTCAACGACTAAATACCCTGATTCCTGTCTTGTCCCTCTCTTTTTTTCCAACTATATTTTTGCCATACGATTGTGTAGTCATTCATTATCTCTTTGATCTCTTTGCCATCGTTTTCTGTGAATTTACTGCTGTGCTTTTCTTTTCCACGATGATTTTTGCGTGTAACATCTGTGATAACCTACCATATTCTTGGGCTGTCTATATGGTGCTTTTTCCTAGATTTTTTTGGCTTTGCTTTTCGGGATTCGAAGGTTCCCTTGTCAGAATAAACCGTGTAACTAGGGAGTGCAATAAAAAACCCAGCAAACCGCTTAGCTAAAATGTAAGTTCTGATAGAGACTCGGCGATCGAGGGATTTCGAACTGCAATCAGAATTTGCTTAGCGGCTTAATACAAAATAGTTATGAGCATTTTAAGTTTTGCACTAGATGGGTTCTATCTGCTATCTTATGAGCCCTCCGAGATGGGTGTCCGCCTGTCGGCTGGTGTAGTGGCTTCCTAGCATCGCCTCTGGGGGGGAGGGTCTCTGGTTCGGATCCCCGGTCATGCAAAAACTTTTGCTTTTTGGTCAAAGTCAACAATTTTTAGTCTTTTTCAAAGTTTCGAAGCACGGAATTTATATTTTTTAAATCTTTCTTCTATTATTGATTCAGTGTTATTTAGGCCTGCCTTACGGAAAAGAATAGCAGTGAATTTTTTAATTCGCCCTATCCGCAAGAGTCCTGGCACTCCGCCACCACTTTGCCATGAATTTGCCATGGTTTCATGAATTTAAAAATTAAGAGAACGACCTTTTCGACTTTGAAACTTTGAAACGTTTAAAAGGTTGTTGACTTTTGACCCAAAGCAAATTATGCATGACCGGGGGTTCGGAACCAGAGACCCTCCGCCCATGAGGCATGCTAGTTAGCCACTACACCAGTCGACAGGCGGACACTCATCTTGGGAGGCCTCATGTAGGAGGGCGGTTCTGCATCTGATGCAAAACTTAAAATGCTCCATAACTTTTTGTATTAAGCGTTTAGCAAATTCTGATTGCAGTTTCGGAATCCCTGTTGCCGATCTCCATCAGGGCCTATTTTGCTAAGCGGTTTGCTGGAGTTTTATTTGCACTTCCCCAGTAAGTGTACGATATTACAATTTAAGGAATTGCTAAAACATTGCGCCCATCTCGAGAAGCTGCAGCTCCAAGATCTGTTTTTAGCTCGCAAGACTCGGTATTTTTGGCACTTCAAGAAGAAGCTAACTTCGAATTATGACCATCTCGTTCTGTGCTAGGGATTCGCGCCCGCTCTTCCCAAATATTCTCCGACCCATTGTTTCCATGGTGTTTGTGGGGCCAATAACTTGAAGTGTCCCTCAAAGTTCCCGCCGCCCTTCGCGCGCTTCTTCTAGCCGCACCCCGAACCCCCTTCTGGATTGCTAATTTCTGCGGGGAAACTGGGTCCATACTTTGCCATTTTTACTTTTTAAATAGCTGCGGGCCTATTTCGAGAGGCTCTACTACCCTAATACTTCTATAGCGACCTAGATGACTTTTGAAGAACTAGGCAAACTTGCTGTCCGTGTTTTTCTAGAGTTTCAGACTTTGTTCTTCGCGCCTTTCGGGGCAGTAAAAATGAAGAGCCGACCGAAAGTGGATGTGTTTTTGGAGTGTGAAGTGAGAGCGCGGGCTCTCCGTGCTACATCACGATATCTGTATCGTTTTTGGGGGCGTCGGATCTAGAAATTCTTCTCAGGCTCGAGGCTAGTTTCTCGATTATTCGTTCAGGAACTCACCCCAGAACTTTGTTAGCTAAACTAGGTTTTTGGCAAGATCTTTCATGACTTGGTTTTGAAGTTTTAGGCCCCAAGAAATAGAAATTTAATTTGGGCTCAGATACTAGTTTCTGGGGGACTTTTTGCCTCTTTGCTGTCCTCCAGCTTTTTGTCTTTTTAGCCGGATGCCTCTATTTTTAGCTGAATAGCGTAATAGAAGCTTTCATTTTTTAGTTGCAATCTGGATCGAGAATCGGCCAGTTTTCGTCGAAAACTATACGTTTTGTGTTTTTTTAATGCCGGATATATGTAATAATGATGAAGAACCCGGGGACGCTTCGATTTTGCAACGATAGTTGGGCACTTCCAGAATTTTAGGCCGTTTTGCTTTTCTTTTCCTGTCTAGAAAAAGCATAACCGATCCATCCAGCGCAATTCATATTCCGAGTGGTGTCGAGTGATCCAGAATAGCCGGGACAATGTCGAAGAAGAGGGACCCAGTGAGGATTGTTTGACTTTGTTTGAAGGAAGCCGTCCTCCAGCTGCGCCCCGTTCCGATCGGCGCTTCTTCTGCTTTTTCGTAGAAGACAATGGGGCCGATTGGTTGACGTCTTCTCCCCCGCAGCAAATGTTGTCTATGCCATCCACCCGATTCATTCTTGATTTCTGCGCCCTCTGACGGTATTTGTTTATTCAATCGGGGAGGGGCGAGGATTGGTGGCACCATTCGATCCGCCGATATTTGATTTCAGTTCAGCAGTTTGGCAATGTCAATGGTTTTTCCGGAATTTCTCCTTGTAAACTATCTTATTTCGTTTATCTGCGAAAATGCCTCTTTTTATTTAGCTTTCGTAGCTTTTTTGTGTTTTTGAGTTTTTGACTTCTTTTTTTTAGCTTCAGAATTCATGCTTCCGGAGTTTTTCGAAGTTCTGGTTCGTTAGCGGGGGAGCACTTCCACGCCTAACCCCTCCCATAGTAATCAGATGGAAACGTTTCTATAGTTTTTGTCTTATAAGAAGTTATAAAACTATTTTTACAAATGCGGATTTTCTCACCAGTTTTTGAATAAAATTCAAATTTTCGCAGTTTGTAGACTCTTCTCTTCCGAACAAGAGCGTAAAAGAGGTCTAGGGCACCTGGAAAAAGTGCCCCCCCGCTGAAACCACCAGCTCTTTTTCCGTATTTTTGTGTAAGGTAACGTAAGGTAAAGCAGGTGTCGATTCGTCCACTACTTACTCCCGACTCCCTTCCCCCTCCGCCTAGTTGATTCATAGAGTACCGCAGTGATTGTATTTAGGGAAGGAAAGAATCGGAGCCTGGTGACCGTTCTATCGTTTGTCGGTAACCCCTTCTTGTTGTCATCCTCCTCTTCTTCCCGTCTCGCCGGCGGGGGTTTTGTCTTGAAAACAGTGGGTATACCCGCCAGCTGGGGGTGTAGTTATTCATTCCGTATTCTCGACAAAGGTCTTTTAATAAGAACAACTTGTTAAGGTTAGGGGGATGGATAGAGGTTATGGGAAATTTTCGTCTAGATGCGTCTATAATTGTTAGCAAAAGCCGATAGATGGCAGGAATTTAGAAAAAGAAACCTAAATCAGCCTTTTTGAGCTAGTCTGTTTTTTTTAGGATCAATTTCGGTATCTTTTGCCTGGCTGTTAAGCTTGTTTTAAGTTTTTCAATGATTTCTACCCCGTGTAGTAAAATTGAACCACGAGCCTCACTTTGCCGTGGTTGGTTGTGGTGGGGCATAATCTATCCCTTGGGACCGGGGGACTTGCACCCTCTTCTCGGCCGATCCGGACTCCGCATCCCTGGCTTCTCCTTCCCTTCACAAATGTCAAAACTCGGCCTTTAACCCCATCCGATTCTTTGCATATCTTTAGCGATCTGGCTGACCGCTTTTGCGGGGGTTAATCTTGGGAATTTTGAATATTTTCTGGAGATCTTTGAGAGATACTTTAGTAAAGTACGATTTTATTTTCCGTTACAGTTGGATCGTTTTTATAAGGTTTTTTAACTTCAATTTCGACATTTTAGAGATATTTTCTCGGTGCGCGTGAGCCAGTTTGTCGAAAAAGAATAACTTGGGCCCGCTAAAAATCGGCTAATCTGGGCAAATCCGCCCATTTCGGCTAGCTCTGGCGATTTTTGTTCAAGGGAAAGGTTGCTCGCTTTAGGGCGTCCCTGGGGATCTAGGAATTTCAGCAGTGATTTTCCTTAATATTTTCTAGTGAAAAGTTGACCAAATTGTCAATTAATAGCGTTTTTTTATGGAGATCTGTACAGTAGATTTTGTGGATTTTAATTCTACTTTTCCGGTCTTTTTGTCCGGTATACCGGTAGAAACCATTTGGCGAAGTCGTGATGCCTTTTTCGGGGATTTTCAAGAAGCATCACACGCTAGAAGTTTTCAGGTCTTTTTCGACAGTGATCGAATCGTTTTCGATTAATTTTTCTTCGTGGGGCCCTCGGGCATTTTGTGGTTTTTCGATTTCAACCAGCCCTCCTCCATGCCCACTATAATAATCTGGCACTCAGAAATCCGTTTGGCCTCCCGATCTGCAATCTTGGCTTTTGAGTTGAGTGGGTTTCTCTCGGGTGGTGGTGGCGGTCCCATGTGGATCGGGAGGGGGGACGGGACTCTACAAAGAGAGATGCTCCATATGCAAAGTGAGAGAGAGGTCGACAGAGGGGGATAAAGCGAGAGAGAGGCAGACTATTTGGTCTCTCAGAATGTCCCCGTCCGTTCCACCAGTATGTCCCCCCTTTAGCCGCCCCCCGATCCCTGTTCTCAGGAAAACGATTATTTATCCGCTTTTAGCCTTTTGGCTCCCGTCCCAGGCTTTTAATGTTAGATTTTTGCTCCAGCAAATCATCAACATCAAAATATTTTGACAAAATCGATTAATGATGGTTGTTTATGTTTTGATGCGTCAGACAGTCAGAGGGTGGGGAAATCTTTTAAACCCATGTTTTTACGAATTTTTCATTTTGACCGCAACTTTTCCTCTGAAAGATCCATTCCGACAGTTTTTAACCTCTGGACGCTCGTTTTTCTTGAAAAGACGGAAGTGTGGGAGCTGTAGGTGTTGAAAGCAGTGTTCTTCCCCCGGTGAGATGATAGCAATAAATCTTGACAAAAGGTGTCGGAGTGGAGGGGGGAATTGAGAAGGAAGAAAGGCATAGAGAGGCATTACAGCCCCCACGACCGTGTCGTGATTGTTGCTTTTCGGAAAGTGGAGACGGGGAAATCACAGGTATAGGTAGGCAACCCAGCGGGAGGTCGTCGCGAATCTTTGGGGTAGTTTTTTGGGTCACAGGATTTTCTGTGTAGGTTTTTAATTCATGCTGATTTAGTAACGCACAAGCAAATGTTCAATTAAGTTTAGTTGATTGGCTTTTTATTGAATTTTGGTTTTATTACGGTTAGTTTTTTGCAGTGTTTGGGAATTTTTTACTAGTGAAAACTAAAATTTATCGATAGTGGCTATCATTTTAAAAAATTGATTAATTAAATTTCTAGGTCATGCGTGTTCAAATCTTGACTTTTTCTAATTTTATCGTTTTTCCGGAATCCCGGTTTTTTCATTTCGTCCACGCCTTTCCTCTTAATTCATTCGTTCCGTCAGGTGTAGCGCATCGGAATATTTGTGGTCCTTGTCCCATTTTTGTAGCCACGATCAAATTTCGGCCGTCCACTACATACTGACCACTATGGCCAATAGCCCCCCAAATGTAATATAGCGAGAGTCACTCGTCACAATGCCTTTTGTTCTATTGACCACATCGAAGCGCAGTCATTTTTTACGGCCTGTCTTTCTTCCTCCCATTCATTTTCATTGGCTTTTTGTTCCCATTTTGGCCCAGATATTGGCTCTTGAAAATTTATGGCCTCGGCATCGTGGATACTTGTGGATCGTCGGAACTAAGGAACGCTGTAAATCTTGTCCTGAACGTGTGAAGTCATCGACAACTGGCTGGGACCATTGTTTTAAAGGGACGGGCAAGGCTGGACTGTATTTTGGCTGTGGATAGTCGATGGTTTTGGCCCGCGCCGCGCCATGTACCCCACAAGCGGCCTTTCGCCGCGATCGAAACAGTGCGTTCCGTGTCGCGTCGCTTTTCGGCCCGTTAGTCAGAATTGTGATTTGAAGGGGTTGATGCGATTTGGTAACTTTATCGAAAAAATGCGAATTTCAAAATGGCGTTTCGTTTTACAGTTAGGAATTCCGCCCATCAACCTGGATCATTTCGAGGATCGTAGAGAAACCCCTCTCTACGGATCGCTCGCTTCCCTTGATGGTTCATCTCCGCTGCGCGCCCCCGCTCCCCTTCTTTCCCCCTAGATGACACCGCCCAAATTTGTTCACCCCCGAACACACCTGGCTCGAGCGCTCGCCCGGGAGGAAAATATCTGGCTAGATTGCGCACTTTTTGGGCTTTGGGTTTCAGACGATTTTTGGCTGCAATCGAGATTTTTGTTGTTATTTCGACATAGAAAATTTTCAGGAATTCTATGCACATTTTTTGGAGGCGTTTTCGGATTACGAAGGAGCCTATTTTCTTACTAATTTAGCCAATTTCCGATCTATAATAATCTCTTTTCTGGAGTGTAATTTGAGGCTTGATTTTGATGAGAATCTGTTTTTTAGACTTTTTAGCTTCAAAAGACCTATTCCATAGATTTTTACCGTTATGCGGATACGGTAATTCTGGCTTTTTACTTTTAACGACCTTTTGAAGCTTTTTGCCGTGCTTTTCCTCGAGGCTCTTCCACTCAAGCCACCGCATTACCTTCCTCGGAGATTCCCAGCCGACTTCCCGTTAGAGTTTTGTCAGTAAAAGGCTAGAAATCCAAAGAATCGGGTCACAACCTACAAAATATAGGGGGTGGCGGGGGTGGGAAAGAATTGGTGTCGGGGCCAGGTGTCTGCCACACACCAGCCAACTCTCCATTTCTCGGCTTTCTTCTCGCTCTATCTCTCTCTCTCTTCGCTGTCTCTCTCTGCGATAGACGATACCCAAATTTGTCAGGTACCTTCCTGCCCATTTTCTGTGTCGGTGAAAAGGGTACAAATTCTCCTCTTGTTCTATTCTGTATTCCGTTACCCACCTATGAACGTACATCCAGCCATCGCCGTTGTATCCCCTATTTTCTACTCAATCACCCGTCTATTCCCAATATTTTGGGGTGGGGGGTGCTGTATTGTTTTAAGGTTCTTTCAAAGAGTTTATTTTGTGGTTCTGCACCTTACAAGGGATTTGAAGGCAAATTTCGTTACAGTCATTATCTTGGCAAAGAGCCATCAATATGTCAGGCTGATCGCTATAGGATCCGGTAGGCGTTCTTTGCGGGGTACTTTAGCCTAAATCGACATATTTTGACATCCGGACATTCGCTTTCAGAAAAAATCGGTTTTTTGGCTTCCAGGTGCCTTTAAACTTATAAAAACTGCTAAGAAGGTGGAAAATTTATATTTTTAATTGACCTGGTTAAAAAAATAAAACGCAACAGCTGATGAGGATCACTTGGGTAATCTTTTACAGCAAGTACGAAAACCCTATTTTGCATGACCTATCGTAAAATTCATGGCGCATTTTCTGGGAAAATAGTATTCGCTGATTTCCACGAATTCTCGAGCAATATTGACCCGGTATGGATAATGAATAATTACCAGGTGTCCGTCCGCTAGCTATATCCTCATATCCACGAGGGCATGGATACGGGCAATTAGCCTTTAGTCCCTTCTGGTCAAGGCATAAGCTGACTACCCCCCCCCCCCCCGACCCGCAAAGGGCCATTTCCCTCCCCTTTCCCCAGCAATATGCCCCCTCCTTCCCGGTATATCCAGTGGGGCAACGGTCTCCACCTAGCTGGGTGCAGCGTTGCTACATCATTACCTTCTCCATGCTACCTACCCGCCCCTTACCCATATTTCACAGGGCGAACTAGGAGCTTCTGAGCTCCTTTAAACGTCTTTTTAGCGTCAATGGACCTCCATTTCGTATAGTTATGCGCAGTAAAATCGGAATTTAGAGCCCGAAAGAAGCATTGTCTGAAGCTTTTTGGCTCTTATTTTATAGCTTCTTTCTTTTAATTATCATTATTCTCCCAAAACATTTTGGGAAATTAAAGAGGTTTTATTACTGTGGAGACTCCACTTTCTGCACTTGGCATTTTTTGCTCTGAAACTACTCCGTTTTAGACTACGGTTGTTTGAGTTTAGCTTGATTTTGCCAGAAAGGTGAAAAATTTCCCAACCTTGGCAAACCTAAATTCTCCATATGGTGCGAGGTTTCTGAGAAAGTTGGGCCGAATTGCTCCGCTTGGCGGTCATAAGTTTTTCCAAGGTGTACGCCGGGATACGATGATACGGTTATGCCCCAAGGGCCATTTCCCTGTCGATTTCCCTATGCCAGGGGGAAATGGCATAAAGAGGGGCATTTGACCCGGGGGCGAGGGGGGATTAATGCTTTTGGCATTTCCTGTAACAGCCAGATATGAATCATCACCATTCCCATCAGCAATATGCCATTTTTTGAGGGACAGCGAGCCTCGGTAAAAGTCCTTTTTTTGGATAAGGTAGACAATCTATTTAGCCCTGTGATTTCCAAGAGCCTGCTGTCACAATCCCTTTAAAACCCGAAGAATTTTTTTAGTGCCGCTTAATCCCTTGTTCTGATATGCAAATTTTAGAGTGCAATCGTCCCTTTAGATTTTTGTAGTTTGTGGTCCGAAAATACTAATAATTTTTGTATACTGCGTTGCAACTCGAGTTATGCTGCTGTGGCCATCCCTTTAAAACTGGACCCATCCGCCCCTTTGTAGTCAGACAGCCAAAAAGGCGTCTGCTCTGATCTGGGCTCCAGCCTGCGGGACCCCTATAATGTTTATTGAAGTGGATTATCATGAAGAGGTGCTTGTGGACGGTGAGAGAGAGAGAGAGAGAGAAAGAGAGAGAGAGAGAGAGAGAGAGAAGTGGCCCTGAGGCCCTTCTTATCTCGACAGTCCTTCTCCCATTCCTCAACACTCCCATCCGCATTGGGCCACCTTCGCGCATGGTCTTTGTGTTCGAGTCTCTTGAAAAGACGCTCTCTCTTGATCCAAAGGCCCTAGGATGACCAATATTCAGAAACACAACTGATTTTATGGAACCATCGGAATTATAGACCGATTTTTCGTCGCTCACTGGTCCTGTCACGACCCCTTTAAAATGACGTACATAATTCGTGACGTTTAGAGGTTCTGAGGTTTCTCTGTAAACATCCCTCTGGCCTCGCAAGCCCTCTCTCTCTCTCTCTCTCTCTCTCTTTCCCCCCCTCTATCTCTCTTCACCAAAATCTCAACTGTCACGCTCCCTTTAAAATTCACTAAAGCCTGTTGTTTTATGCTTCCGTGCTCCTTAAAAATCACTGTCCGTTTTTTTTCGACTTCTGTCGATTTTCCACATTATTTCCTCGTTGCCTCTCCCCAAACCCCAGCTGTCCGACTCCCTTTAAAGCGACATAGGGCCCTGGGGGCCTCCTCTGCCCGCCTATCTGGCCACTACAGCAGCTTTTTCTCCCTTCCTCTTCTCCCCTTCGGAGATTCCAGAAAAGTCCTCTGTCCAGAAGACAGTCCCTCCCTTCTCTTCTGCTCCCCCTTCAGCTCCTATCCCGGTGCGTACCCTCGAGAAAAACCCTTCCCCTCTATGCCCCACTAATTAAGCTTCCCGGTCTCCAGGCGGACACCTTGTATTTTTGGCTCAGTGCTTTGTTTTCCAAAAAAATGGGATTTTTGGACTGTACTCTACTTTACTGTTCCTTCAATTTGTCATTTTTTTCCTGGGTAAAAACGTGAGACTCCGATCCGTTTTAAGACAGTTTGATGGAACGGTTTTCCATTTTTCAGCTAAAAAATGTTATTTTCTGGAAATATAAAATATCTTAAGAATGCTCCGCCGGTCTTTGGCCTACCGTACTCCCGTCCCTGCCCTCCTTAATTCCCGATAAATCGTCTTCTGCCCTCTCCGTTCGATCGGATCGAACGGTGCGTGGCTGGCCAGCTACCCAGCCGCGTAGGTGGACGTTGACGGGCCCCCATCTGATCGTCGACGTCTCTCTCTTCCATCTGTCTTCCAGATAGTCCGGATAGTCCTAAGGACGGCCGATTTGACATGCCACGCAGCTTCTGACCATCTTATCGCGGTCCGTGATACCTTGATGTGGTCAGAAATTCATCAGACCGATTTTTGGCGTTTTTGGCTACATTTGAAACCGTTTTCATCAGACTTAACTACCGTATCCTCAAGCACAATTATAATTTTTCTGGCATTTAATTAGCATCATTTTTGTCTTATGCGCCCCTAAAGAAAATTCTGGGTCCCGATTTTAGTAGTTTTTAGCCATTTTGGTGCAATGTTCGATAGATTAAGGCTTTAACGCTAAATCCCGTAGCCCGTAATTTAAATATAGTCTTTCTGACAGTACAATTAGATACTGGTTGCCTTGTTTACCCCTAAGGGGAAATGCTTCCGGTTCAGCATCTACCCCCAACCTCGACCTGGTGGATATGGATCAGCGAGTTGTCAATATTTACTGGCAGGAGAGAGAGAGAGAGAGAAAGAGAGAGAGAGAGAGAGAAAAGCAGAGAAGGAGAGCCACTCAGCAATCAACCTCCATCCCTCGTTCCCTTCGAGAGACCTATCCCTTCAGGGCCCCTGTGTTATGTAACGGTGGCTCCAAATCTGGCCTCCTCGATCGGCTATTACCTTTAATCCAGTCCTCCGCCAATATTGGGCACTGGAAACGATTTTGAGTCCAACAAGCTGTTGGGCCAGATTGGTCTGTTAGGGCCGAAAAATTCATCTATTCTCTAACCTAAACCGTCTCAGCTTGTTTTACTCTTAACAGCCAAAAATTGATCTCCGGATCGCAGCGAAGCGGTTTTTAACGAAAACTTTTAAAACCCGTGATGCGGTAATATGACTGGCATTTCGTCACTTTAAAGATAGATTTTGGCCTATTTCAGTGAATTGCGGGTTTTGAAAGGCTTTCATTTTTAATAAATGTTTTTGAAAATCCAGCAAAACGAAACAAAATCACGAGAAATCATTTCTTTCTTTTCTTAGTGGATAACGCTCAAACCAAACACACGCACACAGGTAGGTGTGTGTGAAAAGGTAAAGAGAGAGTCCCTCTCCCAATGCATGGACTCCCTTCCAGAGGAGAGACACAGTCATAATATGGTACATGTTTCTCTTTCGCTGCACGCTGGTATTATGTAATGTTCTTTCTGTTCACACTTCTTCTTCTTTTTCACACAAAGATGGCAGAAACCTTATTTTCCGCCTTTCTCGTATTTTGAATTTTGTTCTGATTGACTTTAAACTTCAGGGAAGGGCGATATTGTCGCCACCAGCGGACCTGGATGATTCTGGCTGTTGATTTTTTTTCTTCTAAAACTTTCTGACCGGTCTTACGTGTTTTTTTGTGTCTTTGCCATTATGCAGAAGCAGCCTGTCCATGTTATAACAAGCGAAAGACAGGCATCCACCGCCCACTTTTGCCAAATCTTGCTCTTCTCTCTCTCTCTCTGTCTCTCTCTCTCTCTCTCCCTCTATCTCCCTCTTTCTCTCTAGTGCCGACGTTTTGTTTGATCCATGTCAAGGTTTTTCTCGCCCAGCCTGCCGCGTTTTTTTCGTTTCGTTCTGCCAGTGCTGATGCATCCAGAGAGGAACGGAACCACCCGCTGTCTGAAAGGGGTAGACGAGGATCGATCGATGGCGAGAAACTTGACCTGTTGCACCATTTCTAAAGGCAAGACTGGTCGGGTCGGCGTATTTTTCTTTGGTGTCTGGCATACAGTTTGTAGTTCATCCTTGTCCCAAAACCCGTCTCGCCTCGCCTCCATGTTATATACATTTTTTGGGGAGCCAGTTTTCGTCATTTCAGCAGGGATTAATAACTTGATTCTTGTCCTGTCTGCCCAATAGAGATGTTTAGTCCTTCGAATATACTCGGAAAGGCAACTGACACACAACAAGACTACCAGTTCCACCACTCTGCGACGTGGAATGGGGGGGGGGGGGGGGGGGGGGGGACTGGTACAGGTAGCGAAGGTGTATGAAGCGAAGGCCTTTCTGGTGGTCAGTTTGCAGTTTTCTGGTTTTGAAGGTATTCTCAAGGTAAAATACCAGAAAGTTTTTCCAACCCACCATCCATCCCAGGAGATCCCCAACAACCTTACAAGAGTCACTGTTTCCCCCAATCCAGTGGCTCACACTGTCACCAGACCATCGTTTCGACTGATTCCGTAATCCTATGGGAAAATAGTGCCGCCTTGTGGGGGCGGTGAGCCTTCTCTCTGTAGATTCTGCAAAGCCCAGCTGATTACAGTTCGACAATGACAGGCAAATTATAGAGCTGACAACAGAGGGGAGGCTATAAGGAGTTCCCCCCCTTTTCCATTTCCCTATTTTTCTGTGATATGGATAGCAGGAGGAAATTATATGCCCAACTTATAGTAAATCTCCATCCTCTTACTTAAATAAATGGTTATGATATCTTTGTGTCTGAGAACTATTGATCTCAATCGAATTGGGAGAGGAGGAGGAGGAGGATAATGAATCCCTAGACTCTCCCATCCCCAGGGTTTACAAAACTGCCTACTGGAAGCCTGGAATTGGGCATCTGAAGATTCGGCCTTACAATTTTTGGCTTTTTCTTATGCTCATGAGACGAGTTTGTCCTGATTTTACGAAGGATCTCTGCTAGTTGCCCTGGATCTCAAAGGTATCTTCGAGTAACTTATGTTTATGTAATTTCCGTAATTTTTTCGGATAGCTTGCCCAGTGTCATCACAATTTGGTTAACTGGCTGCCAGTTTACCCGTTTTTATTCCAATTAACCTCCAACTCTTGTTTCTATCTTTTTTCTTGCTAACCTTCACTCTGCAGAACACACCTAATTATCCAGCACCCTCACTCCTCCACATTTTTGGTTTACAGTGAGGATGATCAGCTTACAGCTCTCCCTACTTCCCTTCCTGTATTCCATTCCATAATACTCCGGAATACCATGCAGCTTTCCCATTTTATCTCTCCTGTCTCCTCCAGTCTCCCTGCCTCTCTCTCTCTCTCTCTCTCTCTCTCTCTCTCTCTCTCTCTCTCTCTCTCTCTCTTTCTCCCCTCTCTCCCACCCAAAAAAACGCTCTCCTCTTGGCAGCCTCGAGACTGCATAAACAGGCTATTTGTTGTCCTTTCATCCCGCTTGGTGGGGACTTGTTGCTAGCCTCACAACTATGTCATCCATTATTCTGTATGGCACCTGGCATAAAGAGGTCGGAAAAAAAAATCGGTGCGCATGAAATATGTGCTTTTAAAGGGACCTGGAGGGAAAAATCACGAACTTTGGCTGGCAGATTGCCAAGAAAGCATCCTAACCTGGATTTGCGTGCGGATTTTCTGAGCACCTTTGAGTTCAAGCACTAAACTGGCTTGGAATTAGCCTAATCCCATCTGAAATGGAAAATTCACTTTTAAAGGGACTTGGAAGTCAAAATCAACAACTTTTGGCATACAAGTCAAATCTGCAGAATCCTAAGAAGGCAAGCGAGCAGGAATCCTTTAGAAATTTAGAGGAATTTTGTAGGATGCAGCATAGATCTTACGGATGCTGGACGGATTTTTGCCGCCACTGTACTTTTCTAAATAATTTTTGGTGCCACTTTTGAATTTTGGCATTTTGAGAGCAGCTGCTGGCTAAATCCTCTAGCTCCCAACCTCGTCATAAGTCGGTATCCGGTAGTAAATCAATCAACAGCAAAGGGCTGCCTTTACCCTGAACTTTCTTCAAAGAAGAGAGGAAGAGACGGGAGTACGAGATGCACTCTTGAACATATGCTTAGGGTACCGTCTGCTCTACCTGTAGAGACATCAAAGCCTCTGCCGATCTGGCACATCCCCATCTGCCGTATCAAACACCGTATGTCGGTCGCCCTAATTTTTTCTATGTGTCTGTCTGCCATTTTGTCTGTCTGTCGATTTTTGAGCTGGTTGTATGTCAGCCTGAATTTCCAATTTATCCAAAAATCAGGATTCTGGCTGGCTGAGTGGCAGTTAGAAACTTTTCCTGCTTTTCTGTCTGGGTCAGTTTGTAGATTTGCGTCGGTTTTCCAGTCAGTTTGTCGTTTGCCCGTCTGTCTGTCTACCGATCTGCCTAGCAAAACTGCCTTTATGCCATCCAATCTGCTGTCCCCAGGCAGCTGATCCGGTTCCGGTTGCCGGTTTATTCAAATCGTCCCTATCCCAATGCTTGAGGCTGCGAAATGGCATGGCATTCTTTTTCTTTTCTTTCTCTTGCCGGGGAGTATAGGGAAGACAGTCATAAATCCGTTTTGTGGCTGTTTAGGAGTGCCGGAGGGGAGAGCTGTAAAGAACAGAGGAGCTGCATGTTTAGACGGGATGGCAATATCGCGGTATCCAACTAAAAAGGCACTTAAAATCTCTAAAAAATCCTGAAAACTTTAGAAAGCGGATGATTTTTGCGGATTGTAAACTGGCACCAAGCCAATCAATTACATGCAAAGTTAACCGTGAAAGTCCCCATTTTCTTCTGGGATCTAGATATTTTCTCAGCTGTCCTTGCCCGCTTTGGTGTAAGCCATCTACAGTCCACCCGGCGGCTCAGGAGGCGTCAAAATAAGCCGACCACTGATGCTTTCCAGCCTTCGGGAGATTGAGGTAAAGGCCTGAGGGAAACTAGTCACAATCCAGGGCGAAGAAGATGAAAAGAGTTGGCACTTTCCCTCTCCTCAACGTCGCATATTTCAAGCCTGAGCTGACCTCAAGAAATGGGCAGGAAGAGAGAGAGAGAGAGAGAGAGAAGGAAGGAGAGACTGGTCCTCCTAGGAAATAAGGGGTGCCAATTACGGTCATTCTGCTGTGGGAGGAGGAAGGGATGCCTGAGTCCTAGAGGTGGAAATGGACCAACGGACCATTGCGCCTCAAATTCTCGATATTTTTCTCGCTTTTCATTGAAAATAAAATAAAATTTTCTAAGTAAACCGAACCATGTGAACTGCCTTGAATTTTAGGGTGCTTTTGCCTTCAATGGTCCCTTTAGAACAACCTTGGGAATGGATGTGTTGTCAAACAGTTTAGACGATGATATACTGTAGTTTGAGATTTATTCAGGATTTTTGACAATTATATCCAGCTTTGTTCTTTCTGCCTGTTAACCCTACTGATTATTGCCTGGTCTACGACTTCAATAGTCCTTGAAATAATTTTCTACCTAAAATGGCTTGACCAAGTTGTTGTGACAGTTTAGCGATTGCCACCTCGAAATCCAGGTTTCTTCAGTCTGTTTTCGCTAATTGCTGCTTTTTCTGGACGCCAGTCTAGAGAATTGTGGACTCAGATTTGACTTCAAGGGTCCTTTAAAATATTTTCTGTCTCTGGAATGGGTTTATTAATAAATTAGTTTAGCAATTAGCACCTCGGAAATCCAGAATCCTTCATTCTATTTTCCCTATTTTGCGCTTTTGTGCCAAGCAGTTCAACAGGGATGGTGGGCAGTTAGGAGCAGGAGCACCTCCGGATCCAGATTCTCACGGTCCAGGGCACAGAAATGTCTCCTAGGGGAGAAGGGTGGCCAGTTGAGGGGATGAGCGCCAGTGGGTGCTACTCATGGCCAGATTTAGAAGGAAGGCAGAGAAAGGAGGAGAGAGAGAGAGAGAATGAGAGAGAGAACCTCTACCTGTCCACCACATCCACTGACCCATCCTCAACCTCCCGTGGCTGTGTCCGAATTATACTCTTTGTACATCCTCTCCACCTCTAGCTACTACAGCAGTACTGACCTTGTCGTTCAATTGGCCCTCCTTCCTGTCCCTCATCCCGTCAAATCTGAATCCGATTTCAGAGACGTTCCGTTCCACTACTATTGACAGTCGATTTTAAGTGGTTTTTCTGGTGTTCAGAACGCATTATGGCATGGAATCTGGATGCGATCTGACAGCTGGTGATTACTGTAATTGACAAAAGTACATTTAATAGATCTGATCACTTTTTGATAGAGATACTTATCAAATTTCTTAAAACTGTGTAAAACATCGGGATTATGGTGTTCCGATACCTAAACTGTCGCTATAGTAGGGTTATTTTCGCAAGAAAAATCTGGCAAATGTTGTTTGATCAATTCAAAAAACGCAATTTTTTCAACTCAACCAATCCTGATGACCCTCGTAAAAGATAGATAAAGATCTTGCACATTTTCTCGTTTTTGTCTCTCTCTCTCTCTCTCTCTCTCTCTCTCTCTCTCTCCCTCTCTCAAGGCCCTCTTTATTCATATCCATCCACCCTAGACATCAATCAACACAAAAAAAGTACCCAGTCGTTTTCCAGCCCTGGAGCCCAGTCATCATAGTTTTCAAAATGGCATGGCAGCGGCTGGTTAGCCAAGATTTTCATATCGGTTTAATTGGATGCCAGCCAAGCAATATCTGAGGTTCCAGATTGAATTAACCAATAAATGCTGAATTTCACGTTTTTCTGCTCAACGGCAGGCTTGCAAGCTTTCAGAGATCCAGAAAGTCTTAGGAAACGGTAGAAAACTTTAGTCGTTTGAAAACTATAATCTGGACATTTTATGGGAATTTGGCCGCTTCCCAAATAATCATAATTTTTCTTCAAAATTTTTTTCACAATTTTTAACGTTTTGGCAATTTTCCGAGTCATAAAAATTCAATATTTCCTCAATTCCGGAATCTACAGTATTTCCGTAACAGCAATTTTTGGGCTGGCAAAAATCCAAGAATATGCTAATTTCCGAAGCTTGGCAACCCCCTAAATTCTACCCTTTCATCGGCCCCACTTGGAATTCCTGGATTATATTCCGTTCCATACTCTTCCCTCCCGCCTCTTCCATTCGCTCCATTCTCCTTTCCATCCGATTTCCCATTTGATTCCATTCCCACATGACAGTCCTCCTTCCGCTCTCTAATCGTTCCGAATTCTGCCTTCCTTTTGATTTGCAAAGTCTATAAAACAATTGGTTGATTGAGCGGTTGTACTTTCCACCATTCTTCAGCCTTCCACTTCCTCTCCAATTCACCCCCATTTCCCTCGAGACCATTTCGGCTCACTAAGAGCCTGTGATTTGCAATCTCTTATGGTATCTTTTAGCTCTCTAAAATCCGATTTTTGTCTAAAGCTGGGAATAGCTTTTTCAATGAATAATTAGTATTTATTTCCTTTTTTCCAGAGCTTTTTACCTGTTTTCGACTACACTTTTCTATTTCCTTCCCTGTGATTCCAATTATTTTCATAGCGTAATCCATTATTTTCCAGGAGCATCATCGAATGATTCAAAACTCCCTATGTGCTGACTCATTCCATGTTTTTTTCTTCGATCGAGCTGGCGGTCCGAATTTGCTGGCAAACCGGACGATGACGCCATTTTTACATTTTCTATCTGGGTCATCTTCTTATTGTTTACAAAGTTACACCAGTTTACACTCTTTTACAAATATTTTCTCATAGCGTTATCCTTGAGGTTTTGGATTTGCATGGCGTAATCAGATTGTTCGCGGAATCCGATGGTCGATTTTCCATAGTTTCCGCGCCCAAAATTATTCTGTATGACCTTCCGATTTTATTTGGGATTGGCTGAAGGGAAGTTTCTATTTTCATAGCGTGTAATCAGTTGTTTTATTGTGGTAATCGGTTCCATTTACCTCTGTCGGCCCTCAAAAAGCCATAGTCTGCTCAACCTCGGTTAGTTGGTGGTTGCTAGATGTTGTTTAGGGTGTTGTGCGGGTGTGTAGATATGCCTGTCTCTGTCTCTCTCTCTATGTCTCTGATCTCTATCTCCCGCCTCGCCCCTGTAGATTTGAATCTTCAATGATCCTTTAGTGGCCGTGTCTGTCTGTCTGTCTGCCTCTCTCTCTCTCTCTCTCTCTCTCTCTCGTTGCCCCTGTTACACTCCCCTATCGTCATCTACCATCTACAGGTGGCACCCACCCTTTAGCCTCGCTCTCTTTCCCTTAAAAGCCTTTATTTCCCGCTTTAGGCTTTTTGGTAGACCGCCTGAATTATAACCCCAGGCACAAACGATCAGATACGGGTTTTGTCGACCGGAAAATTTGGTTATCTGCTTTTTTGACGGGCAGTTTGAATTTATTTCGTACTGTTTAAATGCCCGTTTGATCGTTTGTCTGTCTGTTAGGCAATTCGGTGATTTTTGCAGGCTTTGGCATCAATATTGCATTTGAAAATTTTTCACATTTTTTCGATTTTCGACAACGTCACGCACCCTTTAAAACGCGGCAAACTACTAGAAATTGCTAACTGCTTGCCAGCTTACGTAGTTGCTGACTCAAACTGTCATACTTCCTTTAAACACACAAAAACTATCCGAGTTTTTTCATTGCAGGTCAGTTAACACATCCTGACTACCCTAGCTGTCTCATTCCCTTTAAACCCAGAAAAAAGGCGCGAATTCGCTGATTAACTGCCAGCTAACATGTTCCGACAACTCTCGTTGTCACTATCCCACTAAAAACAGCTCAACCTTGAAAATTGGCTAACTGCCAGGTCCTGACTCTTATTTCGATCGCTTTATCACCCCAATCGCTTCCTTCCAAATATTCCGAAACATTCCATTCTTTACGGCCGTCCCCCTAGATCTCTCGAGACTACGCAACGCGACTATGAACGCTTAGAGAGAAAAGGAGATCCCGAATTTGCAACTGTCAATAAGCGATCCCCCGCCCAGATTATGACACACATTCGATCCACCCAACAGAGGAGATTCACCTCTATCTCTGCTGTCTCTCGCTCTAGCCTGTCTCTCTCTTTTCTCTCTTTCTATCCGCCTGACACTCTCTTCTTTTATGGGTTCCGTTTCCTCTTCTCTGTCCTCTCTTTCTCTTGGCTACCGGCTGATCCTTATCTAATTAGTCGCTTACGGGGAGATCGAGGGGGAGCAAGAGGAGGAGGAGGAGACGCCTCTTGATCTTCCACCCAACACCAACCGGCATTCTGTTTAATTCTTATTTAAATTTAGTTTTATTAGGTCTTTTTTTAACGCACTTATCCTATCTTTATCATAAAAATGCGAATTTTGCAAAAATGTCGATTTTTTTTTCAGTTTCTCCACCCCTATTTTTTTAATTTTTAGGTGACTGACCTTTTTAAAAAATACATTTAATCCGCTTCAACTCATTTTGCATTTTTTAAGCTTTTCTTACCGTATATTCAATTCGAATTTAGACTATAAAATGTTGAAATTGGTATTTTTCTGGATTCCAAAAGCTACGAATCTGAATTTATGAATTTTGAAGTTTCTAGTTTTAATTAAAAATAAATTAAGATGCTTATCCTTTTGCGTTATCGATTACGTCTCATCGCAAGTTTTTTTACTCGGTGCCAACTGAAAAATTCGCAAAGCCGCCAAAAATCGCTTTTCCGGCTTTCCCGGTGTTAATTTTTGGATATTCTGTATCCCACTTCATAATCCAGCTTAGGAAAATATTATCCCCTCGGCCATTTGAATCGATTGAGTCCACGAGGCCCTCTCTATTGCATCGAAATGCTTTATGGCCTCCAATTAGGCCATTAAAATGAGCCCGCCGCTCTCTGTCTCTCTCTAGGGTCTCGTGTTGGGCACCAGGTGTCCCTTCGGATACCCTTTCCACCCTTTCTATCCACCCTCTACCCAGGTACCATTCCCCCAATGGCCTCCCTCCCTCCCCTAGCCTTATTTGCCCAAAAGGCGCCCGCGCGGAACGCCCTCCTCGCTCTCTCCGCCCCTAGCTAGAGAGGGACACTAGCTGGGTGGCCTTCTCGTGCTTATCCTTTCCTTTCCTTTCTTGGTCTCTCTTTCTGCTTGGGTACCATCCAAATATACTTCTTCTCTCTGGCTGTCTGTCTATCGCTCTCTCTACTATCTGCACAAATATACCCCCGGGGCTACCGACTGCTAACTGCTTCCACGACTACCTGAGGAG
>CATQJA010001619.1:0-22832 GCA_958295435.1 Mesorhabditis spiculigera
CTATTTTCATAGTAAAAAAGCAGCAAGCGCGTAGCGAATGTCGTTGCATGTCGCGCTACGCATCGCGTCTCGTATAGCGTTTCGTATGGCGTATCGCGTAGTACGCGTTGCGTGTAGCGCTAGGTATCGAGGTGCGTATCGCGTTGCATGTCGCGCTAGGTATCGAGGTGCGCATCGCGTTGCGTGTCCAACTGCCTATCACTATGCGTGTTGACTGCGTTGCGTGCCGTGGACACGGAAAAAAGCTATTGCTAACCGATTAAATTTACAAAAATCCACGAAATACAAGACACGACATTACACGACAAAAATTGTGAAAAAAATAGATCCTAAAATCTACCTCATAAAACGAAATCTGTAGAAAAGTGCCAAGAGAAAGGCAGGAAAGTATCAATATTAGCGCCTCTTTAGCATTTGATTCGGTCCCTTGCGAGCCCTGAAACGCGTCCTCGTTCCGGTAAATTTTATATTAATTTTATTCAACCTTGCATCGAGTAGCCCGGCAAATCCGTCTAACGGCGCTATTACTGCCATCCAGCATACCATTTAATGCGGGGAGGAGAATGATTCGGAGAGCAGAGGACAGGCGGAAACCTGAGATTTGCAAAAGCTCATTTTTGTGGGTGAAAAAAAAGACTGCCAGCTCAGTCAAAAGCTATGCCGGCCAATCATCAATGTTTTTTTAGAAAAATTAAGTTCACTGCAAAAGTTACCGGCAGAAAGAAAACGGTCGCCTTGTGGACCATGATGCCGAAAAAATAAGGCAATGACAGATTTTACCGATGTCTAAAGGAGGTATTAAGAAAAACAATAAAATTCACATGCCTTTCAAGGCAACATTTATAAAAAAGAGGGAGCTTTACCTGCACACCAAAAGCGAACCCTTCTAGCAGACTGTGGATAGAGAGGGCGAAAACCAGGGCCAGACTCCGGGACAGACCTTGCGCCTCGTTTTTGTTTAACTACAACCGTATGTTAATTCAGCTTCTAAAATCCCACCTTACATAATTTTGGAGTATATCTCTGTGTATGTGTGTGTGGATGTCATTTTCTGAGGCTCCAATTTGAGGGCCTTCCTGTGTCCAGGACGGCCCAATACTTCGTCACTTGGGGAGTCGACCCTCCTCTTACCGATGACGTCTTCAGAATTTCGATAAAATGCAAGTTTACAAAGTTCAAGCCGCTTATGTTCATTTTTGGGGGTCCAGGAGGGCTTATTTGCATAACGTGAAAAAATACAAATCCTCATTCTTGCCAGTTGCACTCGCGAGGTCGGCCAGGTGGGGGTCGGTCGGTCGGCAGGACCCGAGCTATCGGAAAGTCCAATTTTTCATTCAAAAGCTGCATTCCAACGTTCCATGCTCGCGAAGCGGGTTTTGGGCGCTGGTCTTATAATAGTTTAGCAAGCAATTTAGGGAAAATCGGAACCAAGAATTTGTTTAAAATGTTAGAAACAGATTAACAAAAGCAAAAAATTAGCTTCCCACGATTTTCTCCTCGATTCGTCCTTCTGGGTCACAGTAAGACTTAAAAAGTATTGTTTCAAAATTGAGAATTTTAAAGGAAACTTGAAGCCGTATTAACCGTTTTTGCGGACTTTTTAGCTCATTTTTTTCCCGTCACCATTCCTTTAAGGGGCCAAAAACCCGGTAAAAACGCACCAAACTGTCGATGCTTCCGTCAGCTTTTTCCTTATTAATTTCGAGTTCTTCTTGGAAGGTCAGACCGGAAGAGACGCGAGGGAGTACTCTGAAAACAGAACCTAGCTCTTACAATCTCACCATCACTCTCTCTCTCTCTCTCTCTCTCTCTCTCTCTCTCTCTTACTTTGCAGGCTTAGGGCGGTCCATGTGGAATGTCCAGCCGTCCCAAATATCAGTTGGGTGACAAATTCGACAAATAGCACAAAGAATAGACCGACACCCATCAGAAGGCCAATCCAGTAGCTGCCGAATTTGGAGTCTTTCAAACGACCATTCACTTTATCGAGTTGCTCACTAAAAAGTCTTCCTGATTTATTCACACCAAAATTTACATAGAATTAGGAGACGCCAACTTCCACCCCCTGTTTGACTAGGTCTAGACGGCTACGTGACACGCTAAATGGCGCAACAAAACGTGCTAGAATAATTTCTTCTTTTCTGTTCGCAAATCCATCGAATGCTGTGTAATTTCGCGTTTTGCGTAGCTTTCGAGACCTAGAAACTCGTAGGGGTCGATTCTTGCCTTCCGGGTCCCTTTAATTGCGATAAAAACCTGCGAAAAAAACCTACAACGCCTCTGGCAACATATCGAGTAGACAAACAGACAAAAAGACACCACCGGCAAAACAGGTAACCAACGACATCAGCGGGGAATTTTGCATCGAAAAAGCGGGTAAGGTACGGAGCTGAAATGGGTTAAATTACGCGAAAAAGGCACTTTTTATAGTGATTTTATTTTATCGTGCTTTACACGTTTTTTCGACATTTTAACTACCGTACCTTTAGTGGGATCAGCCCAAAAATGGCCGATATGACGCCCATAGCCAGCAGGAGGCCGATTTGCAAGATTTGCGTCTCCATCCTGAAAATACCAAATTTTTGTTCGGTTTTAAGAGCGAGGTTCCATAAAATGGGTGTCAGAATAAAGCAATAAATAGCTAAAATACTGAATGTCGGCTTGAAAGTCCAGATTTTGGGGAATTTCCAGAAAAACAGATGGCGCATGGGGTGGTCAATAAACCATGGGAAAACCGTTTAGGATTCGATTTGCAGGAATCGAGGCGATTGAACCTCTTATTTCCTACGTCATGCACCGCAATATAGATATTCAAATTGCCAAAAATACTCGAGGGCATCCCCTTAAATACCTCAACATTTTGATCCGGGTCCGCCTCCTTTTTCCATTTCGCCCCCACTTCCGTTAGGCCGTAATCAGTGGATTAGCGGTAGACTGGTAGTCAGAAAGGGAGAAAGAGTGGGGAGAAGCGAGAGAAATAGAGAAGATACCCCGAGGGCAAGTAGAAACACACCCACGCTAAAATATAGGAGAGACAGGCTGATAGAGAAACGTCATAACAGATAAAAAGAAGAAACGGCTAAAAATAAAGCGAACGCATGACGGTGAAGCGAGGATAAAAATTCCGTATACTTCGAACAAACGGCTTTTCAAGAAGGAAAGGCTAAGTTAAGTTTCAAGAGTTCTCGAGTTTAGGAAAAGCCTAACTGGTTGCCAGTTAATGCATTAATAAGTCTCTAGGGCCTACTGAAGTAAATTTTATTAATTTAGTGTCTTTTACAGTTTCTGCACAGTAGGTAAAAAGCAACCAGCTTTGCATTTGGCCTCTTGGAATTTGGTAAATTCAATTAAAATTTTATTTAACGGGTAGATCTTCCAGTATTGAACCATAAACTAACCAAAAAATTAAAAAATAAAATAAATTTTAGGAAAAATTTTGCACTTTCATGCATTACGCAACATAATTCACACGTGTTTCTCAACGCCAAAAACCCGCAACGAAAACTGAAAATAAAAAATCATTTAACGCAATTTTGCGAACCGACGAATGTCATGATTTTAGCAGACATGCCAAAAACCCCAAAAACGATAAAAGCATCAAAAACTTTTTCTAGCTAGGATTTCAATGGATTACGCAACCTAATTCACTCTTTTCTAACATCAAAAAGAAGCAAATAAGCCTGAAAATGGGGAAAATGGCATCATTTATAGCAATTTGTCGGAATGAATCGAGTTGTTTTGAATTTAGCATACATGCCAAAAATCAGCACGCCTTGAGTCATTTTATTTCTCAAGGAAAGGAATGGCGTTCCAGTTGACAGTTGGGATGTGAATTCCGATAGTCTGTCGACCAGTCAAAGTATTCTCTCCCGAAAAAGGGCAACATTCGCCGCCAATAGCTTCTCGTCATAAAATGAAACGGAATGGAAGGATTGTCCCGCAAAAGCCGGAATAACAAGGGTGTTTCGGTGAAAAACTTAAAGTCTAGTTTCGAATTTTGGTAGATTTGCTTTGTTCTCTCGCGATAAAGATGACTCATTGTATTTACATATTTTATAATTTCGCCTAGTACGCTTAAAAATTTGAGAAAAGCGCGAAAACACAAAAATTTCCATTTTCGATTTTTGCGTTTGTTGCATTTTCGAAAATGCCGAAATTGCGATAAAATCCAATTTTTGTTTTTGAATTAGATTGGCGGTAATTCGTCCTTCAAACAACAGAGATGCAAAATACAAAACTACTTAAATTATTTTTAATTATTACGTTGAGATTTTGCGTTTTTGGCATTTTCAAATTATTCAAAACATTATGGTAGTTCGAAATTGCGATTTTGTTAATAATTTAAAAAGCTAAAACAATATGAAAATGCTCTAAAAAGCCTGTGCGCGTCACTTCCCCGCCTAATACGTGGTCGGGCTGGCAATATTTATTTTGCATCCGCGATGGTGAATTCCAGGATTTCGGGCATAATTTCTGGGTAAACCGGGTTATTTGTCTGTCAGTCTATAGGTTCGTTCTGTTTTTCTGTCCATCTGCCACCCAAACCACCCATTTATTTGTCCTGGAAATTTATTGGGTGACTGGAAGCCACAGATCCATAGTCAAGCTGGCAGCCGTTCATCCACAAACAGCCAATTTTTGGGGCGGCACCGATCCGAAAAAATCTGAAAAGAAAAAACTGGAAAAAGCATTGGCAAAAGTCGATGCAAATTTCAAATAAAATTTTGATTAGATTCAGCTTAATCGGCCAAAAATTAAATAAAAAAGTCTCGTTTGAATGTGCAGCCCATCAACTTTGATCAGCTCGTATTTCTAATTTCTCGGCCGGACCCCTTCAATTATGGGCAACCACGCGAGTACCTTCTCCTCATCACGCGTCCAATAATTTAGAAATATTTCGCGTGCTCGCATCTCAGTTGGGAGATCTCCGATTTGTTTTTCGAAAATAATACTGTTTACGGTAGTGTGGGATAGGAGCAATTGTTGCGTCCGTAGACTTTTGATGGTTGCGTCAAGACCCCACGAATTGCCACCCATATTCACATCAGAATTCGAGCCGTAGCGGTACCAGACTTCACCGGGAACCCGAATATCCTCGATTGCTCCGTCAGTTCCCAGAGGCATTTTGATGCCCTCGCGTGTCGGAATCGTGTCTTCGGGGTCAGCACTCCCGATTGAGAAGACGTTCGTGGAATGGCACTGGAAGATTGAGAAAGTTGCGAGGAATTGATGATTCATCCATTCGGAGCAGGATTGCTAAAAATTGCGATAAAAATAGTTTAAATAAAGGAAGGCACATGGGTAGATTGGGGAACGTCAACCAAAAAACCAAATGCGACATTATCATTTCTAACAAAAAATGCCGAAATTCATAATTTCGAAAGTTTTCAAAAAGAGCGAAAAGGGATTTTTCAGAATTTAAAAATTTCTAATGTCAGCATTTCATAATGTCGAAATTTAATATAGTCCATTTTTCGACAAAGCCTAAAAATTTTTTGACATTTCGAGTTTAGAGCTGATGAATTTTCGAATTTAAAAAGGCTGAAAACATTAAAAGCTGCGCACCCAAAAAAACCCCGCTTAAAACCTACCACAGAACCCCCAAAAAAGTAATAAAAATTCTTTTTTTAATGCTTTAAAGAGGAATTGAGGCGAAGTGGATTGAGATTTTAAAGCTGGAAGCTGCACACAGAAGCTGATAACCCTGCAATATAGTGGCGATTGTCGTCATTCTTATGTGAAGGTGCTCACGTTTTCTTTCGGATAACACCCATCTATTTTTGATCTATTCTCGTAAAGGCCTAAAATTGCATCATTTATCTCGGCGCCACGAGCAATGCTTCAGCCCCGAAAATGTGGCGCCGAGGAGTGAAACGTTTTGAAATGAGCGCTCGAGCTATTCTAAAACCAGTGGAAAAAGATCGCTTCGCGGCCCTTTTCCACTGGACCCCGTCTAGGAATCATGAATTCCTTTTCCTTTTCGAAAGCCTGCGGCGCAAGAGCCTGACTCAAGGAACCATTCTCTGCCTGCGGCGCCAGAGCCAGCGCTGGGCCAGAATCTTTGAAGCTCGCGGCGCTAGCTACCGGTTTTTCTCCAGGGATTTACCTGCGGCGCGAGAGCCTGCTAGGGACCCATCGTTCATCTGCGGCGCCAGAGCCTGGGCCAAGTACCTTTTCATTGCCTCCGGCGCTAGAGCCAGGGCCCGTTCCTAAAACTCGCACACCGAGAGCAGAAGTATGTTTTGTTGTTTCATACCAAAAAGCAAAAGTTAAATTTCCTGCGGATTCGAACCCTGATCACGCGTTTGTTAGACCGGGCGCCAATCCAATACACCAAGGGGAGGCGGCGATTGATAGCGGAAAGGCCTCTTGTGTCCTGGGGGCGCGACTCATCCCGGAGAGAGGACTTCTGATAACTTTACAAAATTCTCTTTTTGATTCTGAATGCGCCGAAAATTTGTAAAAAAGATCAGATGCGCGTGATCCCCACTATCGAATACATAAGTAGACCAAATTACAGCCCAAAATTCCATCTGGGATTCCAGTTATGGCCCGGACACCACGGGACTGTGGCCATTTTATTAAGGACCTCCTAGTAAATTGCTCATAAAAACTTTATTTTAAGGAATTTGGCAAAATCCAAAAAATAGTATCGGGAGAATTGCTTTTACCACACACCCTCCAAAAATCAGAGCCCAGCTCCTCATGGCGACCGAGCAAACCTCCGGACATACCTTTTTTTGGGCAAAATGTTAAGGATTTTTCACTATTTTGCTTGTAAAATCGTTAAATGAAGGAATTTCGCCAAACAAAAAATGCGTCACTGGCAAAGGTGTTTCTCTACTTGCATGCCAAAAATCAGCCCGAAATTCGGCCTGGCGGCCGAGAAATCGGCTGAACAGAAAACAGACATACTTTTCTCGCTTATAGGATAGGATTCATAAAAACCGTGAAAAACCCGGTGTCATGCAGTTATTTAGTTCAGGAATTTGACGACCAAAAAATCCTGAAACCTATCCCTCTTCGGCCAGTTTCCATTTTGTGGCAAATCCTGTTGCCATTTCGTGCTTCGAGCATTCGAAATTCGACGTTAAATATCATCACACTCTGATGACTTTGCTATTTAGACAGCCCTTATCGGATGCCGTTATCCAAGCGGGCGCTTCAGCTGACCCGCCTTTTTATCGATTTCCTGGCCGGGACAGATTTCTAACTGCATCCGTGTCAAAATTGCTGCTAAAAGCACTGTTTTTAATTTTTCTCTCATAGATTTTCTTGATATTCTTCTCTCTTTGAGAATTTCTTGATGTACAGGGTGTCCCAATAAATAGCCCCTCTAACTCGAAGCAGAAGTATCCGAACGAAAAGGCAGTCAAGCCTTTGAAAACCCCTAAAACGGCGAGTTTGCATTGAATTTCATCACCTGGTTTTATTTAAATGCGCCTATTTATAACTATTTGAAAACCTTTAGAAACGCCACCTGTATCTAATTAACGGCTACTTCCGGTCACTTTGCTTGAGTGATTGAGGAAAATCGGCCAGTTAGCAACCCCCGAAAAACCGGCAAATCTTAAAAAATGGTTTGTAAGAGAGCGTATTCAAATAAAAACATGGTTTTGAAAATTGTTGCAAACTCGCCGTTTCACGGGCTTTTGAACGGTGAAACTATTGTTCCGATTAGATAACATGAGACGAGTTAGAGGAATCTATTTTTACCGGGAGACTCTGTAGTATCGCTCCCAATATCCAATATTTAGAATTTGCAGTCAGATGGACGTAGCTGATGTGGATTTTATCAATCTACCATTGACATTCCACCGTCGGCTTCTCGAATTCCTCACCCCAATGGATCCGGGGACACGACTTCGATACGCTAGGGCATGCCAAAAACTATGGAAATTGACGGAAGCGGGGTCGAATAGCTGGGCTGACTATGGTGCCATTTTCAGGCGTGATTCCACTGTGCTACTATACCACCCAGGGCTGCCGCCAGATCGCGAATTAGTGTACCTTTCTAATCCGCGAACCATACGATTGCTACTGGCGGGAATTACTGTCCGCTGGGTGGACATCGAATTAATCTCAGCTGAAGGGATTCCAATCGGGATGCGGACTGGCAATCTGCGCATCCTTGAATCAAAAAATGATGATGCGTTGATGGCCCTGCTTGAAGAGATGAAGCCACAATTACGCAAGTACGAATTCATAAAATTCGAAGCAATAGCCCCGACTGTCCAATTGCTCCATTTTATGAATGAAAATGTGAAAGAGGTCCGTTTCCGATGTTCCTGGAACAAAGACTATGGTCAGAATTGAGATGCGAGACGTTTTCGCTCCGTACCCGGGAGGAAGACTATGATTCGATTCAGCCGTATATCGATCTGCTGGTCGAGGAATGGAAGAAGGGGCAACGAGAAATTCTACAGATTGAAATTTATTCGGATTATGACGATTACCGAGTTGAAGAACATCAACGGGAAATGGATGGACAACGGATTCGGGTCGACTACGCACAGGACGGAGAGGAATATTTAATCTGTGTCTACCGTAGACGTATAGTATAGTGATAGTCTGTTTCATTATTATTGCTTATCCGCCACTCCAATACGTTCGAATAAATGGCTTTTTGTCGAAAATCCATACATGAAATCGCAAGAATGAAACATAGGAAAATCCTCGAACTGCGAGCGATTTGAAATTTGACAGTCGTTTTCAGACACCGTTATCTAATCCGGCGCTTTTTGGCAGCCTGGCCACCCTCATCGATTGCCATATGTACCTTGCAACGCTTTTTTTAATCTTTTATTTGTACACAGAGAGTAACGGGGGGCTCATTATTTTAATATTTTCAATTACTGTGGTATTTCGCGAGTGCTGTTCGAAAGAGCGTCCAATATATACTAGGATAATTAATTTCAGCTTGAAAAAAATCCCAACGCAAATTTTTATTGAATAAAGAAAGGCCGATCAAAATCGATGGCAAGGCAGCAGATAGGTTCACGGGGAAGAAGCCCAATTTTTGAGATATTCGATATTTTCTAAAACGCCAGTCGCTAGAACGTCAAAAATATATTAAGAGATTTTTTATAGCAGGAAAAAATTATTTAAAAATATTTAAACTTTGAGCCCTCCCCCGTTAAGCTGTTTACCCTCCTATTTTCAGTTTTTGCTACCATTTTGTTTTCTCCCATCTAGTATCTCTGCTAATTTTCAATTTTTAGGAATCTCAATCAAATGGATGAATCATCCTGTGACGTAGATTTTATCAATCTACCATTGACATTTCATCGACGCCTTCTCGAATTCTTGACTCCAATGGATCCGCGGACACGATTCCGATACGCTAGGACATGCCAAAAACTATGGAAAATGACGGAAGTCGGGACGAATGGCTGGGCAAAATATTCCATCAGAATCAAGAGTACTTCCACTCTGGTTGTATGCTACCAACCACCGCAAGATCTTTATTTGGTGCATTTGTTTAAAGCGCGAACCAAATCGTTGCTACTGGGCGGAATTAATGCGAATCGCGCGGAAATCGCCTCAATTCCTGTTGAAGGCATTCCGATTGGAATGCGGGCCGATTCCCTAGAGATTCCAAACGCCCCCGATGAAGCCACTTTGATGGCTCTACTCGAAGGGATGAAGCCGCTGACCGGAAGTACAAATTGATAGAGTTTGAAGATACGAGCATCATACCAACTATCCGAATGCTCCATTTTATCAATGAAAATGTGCAAGAAGCCATTTTTCTATATGTTTTTCTGGAACGAGACCTATGGTCCGAGCTGAAATGCCCGAAATTTGGGCTGAATGGCAACGAGCTTGGATATCCCATAATTCAAGAATTTATTAATATGATGGTCGAAGAGTGGAAGAGAGGGAAACGAGAAATTATACAAATTCAGATTTACATAGAACTGGACCATGATCCGCCGGCCGAAGAATATCAACGGAAAATGGATGGACAACGGATTCGAGTCGGCTATGTCGAAGATGGGTGTGTCAGATTGAGCAGAGGACCCAGTATATAGTCTAATAAATGGTGAAATAGAACTCGTTTTGCTTTTTCCGCCTCTGAATAAATGTGCTTAAAATTCAGCACATCCTTAAACTTCCTGTAAATTCGCAGACAAATTTACGAAAACCATACAGGGTGGGCCAAAAAAGTAAAGTTTTGGTCAGAAAATCTCGCTAGGAGGAAACACATCGGACCATGGTTACCTTGCCAGAATGCTTAAATATGCTGGGCATGAAGAAATAACACAAGTTGTTCTTTAAGATTTTTGGCGATCAGGGTCGTCAAAAAATTTTGAACATTTTTGTAAAAGTGGAAAACTTTGAAGCGCTAAAGTATGGAACTTTTATTAGTCACGAGGACTTCAAGGGTATCAAAATGAAGCCCTTGGAATGCGCTATCAAACCAGTGGTTAAGAATTTCGATCGGTTTGCTAGCCGTCAATAAGAGCATTTGGAAAATCCGGACTTCCCACTCTCCGCCATCGGCCGCAAAATCGATGAAAGTACGCAGCAAGAAAATGACCGTCCCAGGTAAGCAGCTGCAAAGATAAGGTTTTTTGAGAGTCGGGTTGTTTGCCATTTCATGCTGGCCGTTGCCACGTTCGCGTTTCGTGCTCGTGGAAATTAATCAATTCACTTGGTTCCGACACTAAGAGATTCGTATTCGCCTCCTAAAAACTGCCGAAAAAATTGGTTTTCAACGCGCCTACGTCGGGCTTCTCTTTGTTTGGTAATGTTCTATTTGGCCGTGGGCAAAACCGCAGGGATCCCCTTTTCGCTATTTTTTCTATTGCTGTTGCTTTGATGATGCCATTCGATAAAGCACCAAAAATATATATTTAGGGCCCGGAATAATGAAAATTAAAAACAAGTCAGGGCAAAAAATTTGCACCTGTTTAAATTCGCCACCGGCCATTAGAACAGCACCCTTAATTTATCGCTGCTTATCAGGGTTGGTCACAAAGCGATCCGGTCCGGCGGACGGTCCGTGGTCCGGTCCGGTCCGGATCGGTCCGAGGGATCCGAGGATTTCGGACCGGGCTGAAAACAAAAGGAAAATCAAATCAAAGCCCCTCGGTCCGCCACAGACCGGACAGGTCCGGTCCGGTCCGGTCCGGTCCGGTCCGATGGAAATTTCGGACCGGACCGGACCGGATCGGACCGACCCCTGACCGGACCTGGATCGCGGATCAGCGCGACCAACCCTGCTGCTTATGCATTTTTTTAGTTGAGCGATCAAATGGATGAATCATCTTGTGATGCGGATTTTCACAATCTACCGCTGACATTCCACCGTCGTCTTCCCGAATTCCTGACCCCAATGGATCTAAAGACACGATTCCGATACGCGAAGACCTGCCAAAAAATATGGAAAATGACTGAAGTCGGGACGAACAGCTGGGCAGATTATTACGTCATCTTCACGAGTGAGCCAACTGTTGCGATCTGGTCAAATGGTTTCCATACGAATCTGACGATCGCAAATCGTCGAACACAATCATTGCTGCTGGCCGGAATTACCGTAGATCGCACCGATCTGCGCGCATTTCCTGCTAAAGGGCTATCAATTGGGGAAGCGGTCCGATCGTCTAAACATACTTTTATCCTTTGGAAGAAGCCGATTTGACGGCCATTCTTGAAGGAATGAAGCCGCTCGACCGGAAGTACGAATGGATACGCTTCGAAAAAACTAATCCCGACTACCAGAACACTCCATTTTATTAATGAAAACGTGGAAGAGGTCCACTTTCCGATGTTCCCTGAACGAAGTCTATGGTCCGAGCTGAAATGCGACACATTTACACTGTGTACCCGGGAGGAAGACGATGATCTCATTCAACCATATATCGATTTGCTGGTCGAGGAATGGAAGAAGGGGCAACGAGAAATTCTATCTATTGAAATTTATTCTGACTTCGACGATTACCGAGTTGAAGAACATCAACGGGAAATGGATGGACAACGGATTCGGGTCGACTACACACAGCAGAGGGAGGAATATGTAATCTGTATCTACCGTA
Source organism: Mesorhabditis spiculigera (assembly GCA_958295435.1). Lineage (NCBI taxonomy): Eukaryota > Metazoa > Nematoda > Chromadorea > Rhabditida > Rhabditidae > Mesorhabditis > Mesorhabditis spiculigera. Next base: position 12,042 of record CATQJA010001619.1, read on the forward strand.
GTGATTGATAGTTACTAGCGAAACATAGATAGCCTGACTCTAGTGCTTATCCGAACATATACCAATAAATGGCTCTTCAACGAGAATTAATAAATGAAAGGGCAAGAATCAAAGATGGGGAAAATCTGTTCTAGTAGGGGTCTCAGGGCGGGGGAACCAATTTTCGGCACAAGCCTAAATTTTTTATTAATCGCGGATGCGTTTCTAAACTGTTTTTCGCTATTAATGAGCATAAAAACGACACACATTTTAATAAAAGACATACCTAGGTCGAAAAATCCTCAGAACCTTTAGAATTAGCGGGGGAGGGAAGGACCCAAAATGACCTCTAAATTTTCGACTTTTTCAGGATTTTTTCCTTTTTGAAAGTTTTTCTACTTTAAATCCTGTTTTCCTAGTTTGGTTTGTGTTTGAATTTTGCCTACAACTAAGCAAGTAACTCCTTCTGCTAATATCGCCAGCTTAGAAATCTCAATCGAATGGATGAGCCAGTTGTCTGTATGCATTTCATCGTTTTTTATGACCCTTCAGGTTCATGTTTATGCTGCTTGTGCGTCAATGCTTTATCTCCTTTTTTTTGATGTAACACTCTCTGCAAACTGCATGTCTGAATATCTTGATCAAAATACATTTATTCAGAGACGAGTCGAGTGGCCGAATGAGGGAAAAGTGAGGCCAAGGAAATTCATCCCGGCTTAAAATCGCTATAGCTTTGCTAAACGCTATAGCTGCACGTAATGCGGCCTCGCTGATTGTTTTAAAGACCCGGAATCAGCATGTCCGTGTCCGCGTACCGAGGCAGTAGATACTTGTGTGCAGTTTTCGGAAGTGATAATGTGTTGCTCCTCGCAATCGACCATGCCACATAGGTGGCTGTGCTTATTATTGTATGTTACTCGTATCCGTTGCCCATCGATATTACGTCGATATACTTCAACGGGGTTATTTAGCTCCCGATCGACGTCGATTTTAATTTCGCGAATCTCCTTTACCCCTTCTGCCACTCCTCAACCAACAAATGAGGATAAATTCTTAAATTATGTGCCTCGATGCCGATAAGCGTACATCTGAAATGTCTCGCATTTCAGCTCAGACCAGAGGCTCCGTTCCAGAAAAACGGAAGATTGGCCTCTCCCGCATGTTCATGTGATAAATTAAAGAACTTGGCTAGTAGGGATGACCTTAAAAGCTTAGACATCGGTACTTGCACTGGGCTGCGGCTTCATCCCTTTGAGTAGATCCTACCAAAGCCATCTCATCGAAAGCAGGAAATTATATCGTAGACGGTCGACTCGCAACCCCATCTACATGCCTCAGCTGGGATTTTAATTCAAAACAGTGCGATGCACGGTAATTCCAGCCAGCAGCAATGCTTTTGTGCGCGGATTTTTGATCGTCACTCTGGACTTGTAAAAGTCACCGTCTGCTGTATGTTTGTGCCATATCTCAACGGCAGAGTTGCTCACGAAATTGACTTGGCAATCTGCCCAGCTATCCGTCCCGGCGTCGGTCAGTTTCACAGCAATCTGCAAAACCTAGCGTATCGGAATCGTGTCGGCGGCTCCATTGGGGTGGAGGGGAATTCGGAGAAGCCGACGATGGAATGGGAATGGTAGATTAATGAAATCCATATCACAAGAAGATTTATTCATTTGATCGCTATTTCTAAAACATGGGCTTTGGTAGCAATACAGGGTATCCCAATAAAAATACCCCTTAATTCGACGCATACGGCGACCAGCTCGCAAAAGGCTTCAAAACCATAGCTATTATTTTGACCCGCTATTTTACAAGCCATTTCAAAATTTTGCGGTTTTTTCGGGCTGCATACGAGCTAATTTTGGCCTCGATTTCTCCAAGCAAAATGATCGACGGTAGACGGTAATCATATACAGAGGCGGTCCCTTAAAGGGCTGCCGACGGTATGTGTCGATCCCCCCATCAACAAATTGGCAAGTAGCCAACAGGGGAGAGAGCGCGCCCTGGGGAGAGGCGCAGAGACATTTTCTTTTCCGCGCGTAACCGATTGTCTATGCTGTCGGCTTCCCTTTAACGTTTTTCAAGACTTTCTAAAATTCTGCGTTTCAATAAAAACATGGTTTTGCAGCTGTCGCAAACTCGCCTTGTCAAGGGGCTTTCGAATGGTGTAAATATCATTGCGATCCGATACTTCGCGTCGGGAGGGGGGGTTTTTATTGGGACACCCTGTAAATAAAGAACGGACACCGATCAAAAATGTCGTAAAATCTGAAATTTTAGTTTAATAAAAGAGCGGTACATAAGGAAGCGGAAAACCCGCAAAATCGATGAGGGGATGCTGCAAGAAAATGGGGTGAGGGCCGAGGTGAGCGCGTTGAAAGATAAGGAATTGTTTGGACAGTTCTCGGGAAAGCGCCGTAGCAAACCGAAATTTTTCTAGGCCAAAGTCACTAAAATTTAATGATTGTATACGTTTCATGTCGAGGAGAGCGACAACTACAAACTACAGCTGAAAAATTAGACAGTTCTTAGGTTAATTAGTGCCACCCAAAGTTATTTATTCGCTTTAATTTTTATTTACTTTATTATTTATTACTTTTTGCCACACAATGCATTGATTATTTATTGGCTGCTTGACGTTAGGATCGACCACGCGATGTTAAATTTTGCACTTTTCTCTAAACCTAAACTTGAAGTAAAATGAGAGCAGCAGTTTCGTTAACTTTTTTTTGCAATTTCATAGAATCCGCCGATATGCGCAACGATATTTATTCAGACACGGAAAAGAGAAAAACACAGAGGCTTATCGTTATATCATTACGGTTGCCGCTGCCTACAGATGAGCACCTGTTTGTCCAAGGTGACCGGGCGAAACTCGATCACGGCGGGTCGCACTGGCGGGGGTGGTGAAGGTCCCTAGACGTTTGATTTTTAATAGTTCCATAGTAACTCCCTAAAAACAACATACCCTGCCTGACAGGAAGTCGACGGGGGGCGCGGTGGAGGTGAGTACGGACGTATACGTCCTTCTACCGGAGACACGGGACACTGGAATAACATTTTATTTTTGATTTTTAGAAGTTATTTCAAATCTCTCAGAACTCGCCTGAATCCCATCGATGGACGGTGGGTGGGGTGAATAACGTCTATATGGTGGACCTGAGGAGTACGTAGAGCCTGGAATAATAAAAAAGAATGTTCTGAACTGGTACTTCATACATCTTATCAGTTGGAAACCTACGTCGGAGACGCGAAACGGAGACCGACACCGAACACCATCAGAGACAGGAACAGGAGGTTGATATCTCGCATAAGATGGAGGAGAACGAGCTCTGTATGCATGAATCGGAGGAGGCAGGGAACGCTGTAATAATCACCAAAGTCGTTTTTTATAAAGTCATATTTGGTAAGTCAACGAAAAGTACCGTCTGAGCTAGAGGTCTGGCGGTGAGCAAGCCCTTTAAAGGGCACGTTCAGGGACTTTTTTGGAAAAAGCAAAGACTTTGCCGCGGCCGGGCGTCGAACCCGGGCCCCCGCTCGGGAGGCGCGGATGGATACCAGTCAGCCACAGCTACAACCTGGCGAGCGGGTGAGGGGCGCTCCAGCCCGCAAAGGAGGCAAATTGCCTGCCACGCCACGGGCAGGCGGTGGCGCGGTCCCTACGTCCATAGGGTGTATACGTTGGGACGAGTATACGGCCCCTCCCTGAACGTGCGCTTTAATACCCAGGTGTCACAACACGCTGGAACGATAATCTCCCGGATATAAAAATATTAGAATTACCGCTTCAAGAGGTCTCGAAATAGGAACACTAGGTGCAAAGCCGGGGGCGCTGCGTAAATAGATCGCTTAAATCAATTTAATAAAAACCCACATTAATAAAAACTCACAAATCCTTCAGGTTCAGGGTTCGGTGGTGGAGTGTCAACCAACCGGGCTCTTGTATTGTGGAGGTAGGGTACATTTCTCACGGTTGCAGCACGACGCTCCGCACGCTTAAAGAAATAAGCTCAAACTAAGGTTCAAATACCAACCGCTTCCATTCTCCCATGAATAAACTCGCCGACAGTAAGCGGTACCCCTGGAGGGGTAAACTCATCCATAAAGCTCTCCTAGCAATCATGTACAGGGTGTCCCAAAAAAAATCCCCCCCTCCCCTAGCCGGCCGCAGACCTGTCCGATTTTTATGATTTAGGTATCTATCGAAAGCTCTCGAAAGGCGAGTCCAGGACGTCTCTCCAATTTTAAAATTTTGAAATTTTTCTATCATTTACTAATCTTTTTGCGAAACGCGCGGATTTTCTGATGTTTTTCTTACCAAGGTGTTTTTTACGAAAATCGCAATTTAAGGATTTTTATGCCTTTCCTGGCAGCCCAACGACAGCTCTTTGAAACAGAGCTTGATAGCGCTTAAACCGGTTAAATTGCATTTTGGTTAAAAGCGTGTCCTTTTTGCCTAAAAAATGCCAAAAATCGCGCAAAAATTCCGACGTTCCGAAAATCGGCAAAACGTGCTGGACTCGCCTTTCGAGAGCTTTCGATAGATACCAAGTCGTAAAATCGGATAGGTCTGCGGCCGGCTAGGGGAGGATTTTTTGGGACACCCTGTATATAGACAAAGACTAATAAATACCAGAGAACGAAACAGGGTCGCCGGATCACACTGAATATCCTCTTCGTCGCTCGATGATTGGGGCGCAACTCTTGGTTCCTTTTTTGACCACAAAAAGAGGATTAAAAACTTTCTTGGGCCTACTAAGGTTAGTCGCCACGTCTTAGCAATAGCGAAACCAACTTCTTCACACTTTCGCGCCAAATCCTCGTACATCTAGAGGAAAGAATAATATAGCGAGAAAATACAAATACCGGTCGAGGTATGAGCGTTGATATCTTTGCCAGCTCGACGGACAGTGCAATGGCCCGCGTTCGTAATAGGTGAGTCGCACTGATTAATGGTTGCCACTTTTGCTGGATTGTGAGCTGAATTTAAAAAATGCATCAATAAATAAAAGCTTACTCGCAAACTCGATCACGCAACGTAGACGAACCAGATAGGAATCGAGCACAGGGGGAGAGCACTGGAGGAGGTCTCCTCCTCCTACCGGACCGAATGCCAAAAATTCGCCAAGTTCATGGGTGAGATCCGGTATGCCCGCCGAAGACTCCGCGTCCGTTGGGTGAAGCTGACAGCCCCAAAAGTGTTCGTGTTTTGTGCTCCCGCGCCGACAAGTCTCCCGACGCAAGGGCACACTGAGTTCCCGAAAACGAGATGGTTCTATACCGGTAGCGGGAACTATAAAAAGATCAAGTACTATAAAAATATCCGGTACTATAGTAAGTATCGGGTACCATAGGAGATATCGTGGACCATTGGCCGAAATTGTGGACCATAGATTTCCCGAATTTTTCATTAAGGTCCACGGTTCGAATCGTGGACTATAGAATCGAGATTTTAGCCAGATTATGGTCCCTGATTCAGAAAGGCGCCAAAAACCGAAAACGGCTGGTGCTGATGTATCTGAGGGGTGCAACACTGTGCTGACAGTAACGGGCCACAAGACACACCGTTTACCTTACTTGCTTTTTAGCTGACGTCCAGGCTTAACTTAGCTCTAACTATGCTTAACTAAAGCTTAGGGAATTTAGGCTCAATTTAGGCGCAAGTCCAAGTTTAACTTAACTTCGAATTGCTCCCAAAACTCTAATAGATGCTAAATAGGATCTACGCTATATAGATGGATAGCTTACAGCCAGGCTTGACTTGGCTGCTGTTAGGCTTCGGCTTGACTTGAATGGAGCTAATCAGACTCAGGCATAGCTTAGATTGATTGATCTTTGATTGATTGATTGATCAGCTTACAGTAGTGATGGTATTATTCAAATCTCAAATCTAATTTGCATCCGCCGAATCAAATCGGCCGGTATGCATTTGAATAAGGTTTCAGCACTTCAAATCAAATCGATTTGATTTGGACTTGAAGTTTTGAGTTCAAATCTGAAGATTTGAACGAGGATTTGAAAGGAGTCGAAAAAATCAATAGCTCATTAAGTGGATGCAAATTGTATGATGGCATGCATAATCAAGGTCATTTCCGGTTCGCGCCAGCTCGGCCATAGCGATTTTGTTATGTTTTGCATGCCGGCATCTCCATAAGATTTGATTAGGGACCGGAAGCTTAATCAAATTCTCGAGATTCGATTTGAACTAGTCCACGGGATTTCAAATCAAATCCGCCGATTTGAAATCAAAATTTTTGCCTTCAAGATTTAGACCAGCGCTCAAAACCGCTTCGCGGGCCTTGGGCGCTGGAATGCGGTCTTTGCCTAAGAAATTTGACTTTCCGATAGCTCGGGTCAGGCCCGTAGGAGGGGGCCCAGGGGGCCCTGGGCCCCCCCCGAAATCGGTCGAGGTCCGAAAAATTCATAAGGGGGGACCCTCATGATTTTTAGTTACAAAACTTTTTCTGCCTGCGGCGCTGTTTATTACTGTTTTTCAAACAGTTTTACTTATATGAAGCCTATTTTTTCAAAATTTTTTGCCTGCGGCGCTGGTTTTTCATTGCTGAATCAATTGTTGATAAAAAATTTTCGCCTGCGGCGCGTTTGCTGCCGTGTTTTCACACGAATTTGAGTGTAGCGAACGCTTTTTTGCGGATGTTTTAAAAGTTGCGACCGGGGGGGAGGTCGCCAAAATTTTTGGGCCCCCCCCGAAATTTCGGTTCCGCTACGGGCCTGGCTCGGGTCCTTCGGACCCCCTCCCCCCGGCCCACCACACGCGCGCGTGCAACTTGCAAGAATGAAGAAATTTCTATTTTTTCACATTATGCAAATTACCCCCAAAAATGAGTAAAACCGGCTTTAACTTTGTAAACCTGTATTTTATCAAGATTCTGAAAGCGCCATTGGAAACAGAAGGGTCGATTTCCCCAAGTGACGGAGAATTAGAGCATTTTATGCACGGGAAGGCCCTCAAATCGGGCCTCGAAACTGACATCCACACACACACACACACAGTTACACGCCAAAATTATATAAGGTAGGATTTGAGCTCTCAGATTTTACTCAAGATTTGATTTGAATAACCCCATCACTAGCTTACAGCCAGGATTTGCATTTAATGGAAATTACTTAAATCCGATTAGAGCCACAATTAAAGCTCAAAAGTCTAATGTTTTGCAAAATACAGTCTTAAACATCCCTATGGTGAACATAAATGCCTCAAAAACAACTTGAAATGCTCTTCTAGGCCAAATATACCCAAAAATATTATTAATATTTATTCATACAAAGATAACGACAAAAAAACGAATATTTCACTGTCGGAAACGCTACGATACTCTGGTCAACAAGATACGCCCGTATTCTAAGTATTTGACTCGAATCCGCTGTCCATCAATTTCCCGTTGATGTTCTTCACATCTAACTACATAGCCCGGTGCGGCAAAAATGTTGATTTCTATAATTTCTCGTTTGCCCTCTTTCCACTCTTCTACCATTTGACCGATGTATGGGTGAATCAGATGATGTCCCGCTGTCCTGGCCTCAATCCGTAGCTGCGGACATTTCAGCTCAGACCACAGGCGTCGGCCGGGTAACCTTGGGAAACGGCACTCTTTCACGTGTTCGTTAATAAAATGTAATATTTGTTCGGGGGGCAACGTGATCATCATTCTATCAAACTGTATGAATTGATATTTACTGCCAGCGGCTCCATTCCTTCAAATAGGGGCCAACCAAGCGGCTTCATCGAGCGGCGCCTCTATTCTTAGACCGTCGGTCCGCATCCCAATTCGGGAATGTCTTCAGTGGGAATCGACGACAAAATGGTCAGTCTTACGGTAATTCCAGACAGCAACAGTGATTCGGCACGCGGATTATTGATCCTCACCTGAATATACGATTCTGTACCATCAGGTGACGACTTATAGATTATCGCCAGAGGGGCATCCTCGAAAAGTACACTTCATAATCTGCCCAGCCATTCGTCCCGGATTCCGTCAGTTTCCACAAAATTTGGACGACATTGCGTATCGGAATCGTGTCTTTGGATCCATTGAGGAGAGGAATTCGAGAAGACGTCGATGCAATGGCAGCGGAAGATCGATAAAATTACCACGAACTTCCGATCCATCCATTTGAACGGTTTTTCTGAAATTTCGGTTCTTCGCATTATCGGGGAGCTTTCAAATTTTTTTCTTAGGATCGAGTTTGTCAAATATAAATATGTAGTAGATATCCTATCCTATAAGCGAGAAAAGTATGTGTGCTTTCTGTGCAGACGATTTCTCGGCCGTCAGGCCGAATTCCGCCTGATTTTTTGGCATGGAGGTGGAGAAACACATCTTCTTTATAAGCTTTATTTTGTTTTTGGAAATTCCTTCATTTAACGATTTTACAAGCAAAATAGTGAAAACCCTTAACATTTTGGTCGAAAAAGGTTTGTACAGAGGATATCTCGCGATCCAAATGGAATTCAGCTTTAATTTTTGAGGGCGGATTGGGAATAGAATTCTCCTGATATATAATTTTGCGTTTGCCAGATTTTGTAAAATGAAGTTTTTATGAGCATTTTTCTAAAAAGTCCCAACAAAGTGGGCCAAGAGCCTGGTGTCCGGGCCATATCTCAGAGCCCAGATGGAATTTTGGTCTGTAATTTGGACCTGTTATGTATCTGATGGTGGGGATCATGCGCATCTTATTATCTTTGCAAATTTTCAGCTGATTCAGGCTCATAAATGGAATTTTGTAAGGTGACCAGTAGGCCTCTCCTCCGGGGATCATTGGGCTGCCCTTTTCTTTGCCTTCCCTGCCCCTTTCCCCAGGACAGAAGAGGGCTTTCCGGCCGTCTCCTCCCATCTGCCCCATGGTGTAGTGGATTTGCGCCCAGTCTACCACGCGATGGTCGTGAGTTCGGTCTCTGGGAGAATTGAATTTTTTGCTTTTTGGTAGTTCTGCAACAAAATATATTTCCAGGCTCTCGGTATACGAGGTTTAGGGGCCTGACCTCGCTCTATCGCCGCAGGCCCAGGTCCTTGGTCCAGGCCTCGCGCGCAGGCCAACGATGGGTCCTGATCTAGGCCTACGCCGCAGGCCAAATCTTGGGGAAAAACCAGTAGCCAGCGCCGCAGGCCAAAAGGTTCTAGCGCGCAGTTTAGGCCTGGCCCTCGCTCTAGCGCCGCAGGCCAAAAAAGGTCCTTGGCCAAGGCCCCGGCGCCGCAGGCCAGAGAATGGCTCCTTAACTCAAGTTCTTGCGCCTCAGGCAAAAGAGAAGGTATTGGAATTCATCGTTCCTGGACGGGGTCCAGTGGAAAAGGGCCGCGAAGCGGGCTTTTTCCACTGCTGTTTCTAAATAAACGTCAAGACTTTACAAATTTGCATTAAAAATATCAAAAATATCGATTTTTCTGCCAAAGGTGGCCGCTTTTTGACCAAAATTTCTACTTTTTTTACGGTTTTAGATAGGGTTTCAGTGGAAATAGAGGTATATAATTCTATTAAACAACATTTCTACAACACCTTAAATAACTATTAAACAAAAATTAATTCGACAGTGCATATTCAAATATTTTCTATCAGTTACGAGGCATTTCTGAGAATTATGCAAAAAGTTGGGTCCCTTCGCCCCGCTAATTCGCAAGAACCAAAATTTCCCTTTACATTCATTAAGTAAAATGGCACTCACCTGAAAATCCAATTTTACGACTTAGCAAGAGATCGTTCAAAGAAAGTTGGCAGGCGCCGAAAATCGATGAAATTCGCCGAGCCAAGAGAAGCGCCGCCCAGATGACGCATTTTGATAGCGTCATGGCAAGAGCCTGAATTTCCCACAGCGCTAAAGGGTTTCATTTTCAAAAAGTGTGTCTAAAACGTAGAAATGTGCTAAAATCGGTAAATCATTTTTAGCGGGCAAAATAAAGTTAATGAATTACTTCGATGTGGGGATTTTACATGCTTTAGATGGAGGGTTATAGCCTTCTAGGATATCGACAACTACAAACTACCGCTGAAAAATTAAAAATTCTTGTATTTCATCACGATATGACGCTTCTTCTGGCAAGTCCCCTTGCTTTTATTATTAGTTCTTTAACTATATTTTCCCGTATTTCTTGAATCTTCTGTATTGAATCCTCTTTTTCAGGTACGTCTGGCGCGAATTATTTCACAAATCTCTCTCTCTCTCTTCTTTTTTTTTTGATGGAGCGGAATCTCGAGCATCGTTACTCTACCGCTGAGGAGGGTCTACTCGGTATGCCGTACACCAGGTGTGTGCCTTCAAAATCCTCTTTGCAGTTTGTGCAGCCGGAAGCCCTACCAAACGTCGAAAATTTTCAATTTAGCAATTTTCACCCAGTACCTGGGAAAATTTTCGCGCCCTCTAGAAAATTCCTCTGGCGCGCTCTTTTCTAGACTTTAGAAATCGATTTCCAGCGCGTCGCTTATAACCACGATTTTTCTTTATATTTCATTTTTCGTTTCGGCCATTGACACACCAAATTAATCTTTTCCAGGCACGTCTGCACGAATGGAGCAACAATTCTTCGACCTGTTTGAAGCGATGGATCTCGACGGAAGTGAGCCGATCGTTGAGAAGGGTCTACTCGAGCTGATGTACGAGGTTTTTTGCATTGCGTCTTCCATTCACTTTTACTTATAGGGGATTGATCATTATCTCGAAAGTTAATTATATGGAATTCGAGTAGAACGATAATGATACGAGATAATTAACTTTCGAGATAATGAACTTTCGAGATGTTTATTTTCGAGATGTTGATTTTCGAGATGTTAATTTTCGAGATAATGATAGGTAATCTT
>CATQJA010001620.1:0-30155 GCA_958295435.1 Mesorhabditis spiculigera
AATAACTGCCGAATTGGAAGTCTTTCAAGCGACCATTCACTTTATCGAGTTGTTCACTAAAAAAAGACAAAAACAATAATCCATGGTTTGTCGGATTGATTAGGTACAAAAGAGCCACTTTCACGGCACTGAAAAGGGCGAGAATCTACCCTTCTACCGCCTGGGTCTAGACAGCTACACGATATTCCGAATGACAGATGAGGCGCTTTTAAATTATGCCCATCTCGCTGTCCCTACAGATCTATCCAAGCCAGTTTGGACCCGTCATTAGATGTTTCGTGTAGCTGTCTAGACCTAGTGGTTGTAGGGGGCCGATTCTTGTCTTCCCGGTCCCTTTAATTGCGCTAAAAACCCATGAAAAAACCTACAACGCTTCGGGCAGCATATCGAGTAGACAAACAGACAAAAATACACCGCCAGCAAAACATGTAACCAGCGACATCAGCGGGGAATTTTGCATCGAGAAGGCAGGTAGGGTACGGAGCTGAAAAAAAAGCTTAAATTACGCGAGTAAATGTGATCTTTATCTTAATTGATTCTAACGAGTTTTTCAAATTTTAGTCGACATTTTCATTACCGTACCTTTAACGGAAGCAACCCAAAAATGGCCGATATGACGCCCATGGCCAGCAGGAGGCCGATTTGCAAGATCTGTGTCTCCATCCTTAAAAATCTGAAAATTTGCATTTTTTGATGTGGGGTTAAGTAAAATGGACGTCACTAAAAAGCAATAAGCATCTAAAATAATAATTTTTCGCTTGAAAGTCGAGATTTTGGGGAATTTCCAGAAAACATATGGCGCACAGGGCGGTCAATAAACCATGGGAAAAGCGCTTAGGATTCGATTTGCAGGAATCGGGGCAATTGAACCCCTTATTTCCGACGTTATACGCGGAACTATAACTATTAAAATTGACGAAAATACCCCCAGAGCAACCCGTTAAATACCGGCACATTTTGGCCGGGATCGCACCCCTTTTTTGACCGTTCCCCCCACTTCCGTTCGGCCGTAATCAGTGGATTGGCGGGTAGACTGGTAGGCAGAAAAGGGAGAAAGAGTGGGTAGAATCGAGAGAAATAGAGAAGATACCCCGAGGGCAAGTACATAGAAACACACCCACGCTAAAGCAAAGAAGTGATTAGGGACGGTAGAGAAACGTCATAACAGATAAAAAGGAGGACGGTGATAGGGTTAAAATCCGGTATACTACAAAATTAGGGCTTCCAGACTTAATGAAAATTTCAACTGGTTGCCAATTAATGCATTAATAGGTCTCAGGAGGCTTTGAAGTAATTCCTATTAGTTTATGCCCTTTTGCGGTATCTTTGCATTAGGTAAGACCGACTAAAATGCTAAATGTTTTAACATGCTATTAATGCGTACGCTATCAGTGCCCGTAATTTAAGCAAATTAATGATATCGATACTGAGCAAATCATTAGTAGCTAAATACAAAAAATTGAAAATGAATGAAATGCTTTTGAAAATTAAAAAAAAAGGCATTTTAATTTTTTACGCATCCTTTTTCACACGCCTATTTGCACGCCAAAAAGCAGCAGATGAAACCGAAAATGGAAAAAATGGCATCATTGAGCGCAATTTGCCGAAATGAATCGAATTGTTTTAATTTTAGAAGACAAATCAAAAAATCGGCATGCGTTCCGTCATTTTCTTTCTCTAGGAAAGGAATGGATGTTCCAGTTGACAATTTCGATGTGAATTACGATAGTCTGTCGACCAGTCAAAGTATTCCACCAGCAAAAAGGGCAACATTCGCGCCCAATAGCTTCTCGTCATAAAATGAATCGGAATGGAAGGATTCGCAGGGAAAAGCCGGAATAACAAGGGTGTTTCGATGAAAACACGGCATTGTTAATTCACGATAAATACGACTGATTTTAGAGTATTTAAGAACATCGCCCAAAAAAGAGAAAAATGCGAAAATGCATAAAATTCCATTTTCATTTTTTTGCATTGGTTGCATATCTAAAATCCTGAAATTGCATATTATCTTGCTTGTGTGCTTGTTAAAAACTTGCGGATGAAAATACAAATTTACCAAGATTATTTTTAAATATCGTTTTTGTGTTTTCACGGTTTTTCTGCATTTTTAAATTTTTCAGAAATTATAATAGTGTGACTTCACGATTTTTTAACGAATTAAAAAAGCTAAATCAATGTGAAACGCCCCAAAAAACTGTGCGCGTCACTTTTTCGCTTAATATACGTGGTCTGGGTGGTACATTTATTTGGTGGTTGCATTCCTGGATCCAGAATTTCGGGCATAATTTCTGGGCAAACTCTGATGTTTGTTCGTCTGTCTGTCTATCGGTTCGTTCTAAGCTTTTCTTTTCTGTTCGCCTGCCAAACCACCCATTTATTTGTCCAGAAAATTTAGTGGGTGTTTGGAAGCCACACATCCATCGTCAAGCTGGCAGCTGTTCATCCGCGAAACAGCCGTTTTTCGGTGTGGTGCTGCTCTTAAAAAATAAAGGTCTGAAAAATTGAAAGAACGTTTGCCGTGAGTGAAGCTTATTGCGTATTTATGTATAGGGGTTTCTGAATAAAAAAACACCCACTCTATCTAACTTGTAAAATCGCTGGTTTAAAGAAAAACATGGTTTTGAAGATTGCTGCAAACTCGCCGTGTCAAGGGCTTTCGAACTTGTATATAGCTATCGGTCCGATCCGATACTTCTGCGTCGGGTTAGAGGGGGTGGTTTTGATTGGGACACCCTGATTAAAATTTCAGTAGATAGAGTTGAGTCGCCAAAAATACCATGTTCTGCCATTTCGGCTTGTCTTCCTGTTATGGTTTTTGCATTTTCTTTGTCCTGTTTGGGCAAATTCAATAAATTGCGAAAAAGACCTACCCTACGAAAGAAAACTACACTCGTCTCGTCTTTATAGACATTTTAGAGGCCCAACGCAGACCGGGAAGTCGTTTTGTAGCCTGAAGACAAAGTGTTGAGTGAAATATCTTCCTTCACGCCCCCCTTGGATACGAACTTCAAAGGTAAATCGAGAGGGATCCAGGCACCGTCTTTTGGAACCAGGCGTTTTGAAATGAAGCAAAAAATTGCCATTCTCGCGCTTTTTTTAATAGACTATTCATTCAGCGAGCTTGCCAGCGTTTTCTATACCAATCAAACCGACTACTCATTTACGCCTTCGCGCATGCAAGAATGCGTGAAAATACCGCGCTGTGGAGAGTACGGGGAAATCACGTTGAAAAATTTGATGCATCGGACATATCAAAAGCCCGCTTCCCAGTTCTTTATTTGGAGTTTCCAAAAGCGCTTTAAGTTGCGCAAATTTCCATTATTAGATGTGGTGGTTAAGATCTGTCAGCAGCAGTTCAGCGACCAGAAAACTGACACTTCAAAGGAATGTCTCGACCTCTACAATCGATATGTCAACCTGTAAGTATATCTGCGCACGTGAGTCGGCGTTAGTCGACCGAATTTCCGACCTTTTTAAGGCGTTGCCGAGCAAAAATAATTCATTTTCAGCCTGTCTCATCGATATAAACCTCGTGCCGGAGAGACTGGTGATCCTTTCATACTGGCGTATGCCTACGGAGCAATGCTTTTGGTGAGGTCGCCATTTGCCCAAGTATATTAGGGACCTAGTCGGAAACCCAAAACTGCTCAACGCCAATGCACCGACCGGTTGTTTTACGATGCGCAATTTACGAGGCACTGACTTTTGCGCAAGGTTTGATCGTTGTGATCAATTTATTCATTTCTTATTGATTCTAGTTGTGCTCTGGCTGGATCGGCGCTTGTCGATCTCAAATTTTACACCGGCATCACATACAACCTTGCGTCCCGCACGTTCAGAAACGGATGTGGCTCGGAGACGTGGCCGAATTCACAACACGTTTCTAGGCGATGCTGTTTCCAGGGATCGAAAATCGCACAGCTCACGTATATTATCACTATGTAAGGGCACCCTGACTTTCTTTTTTAATTTCCATTAGATACCCCAAATTTTTTTTGCGAGTTTTCGTTTTTAGCAGGCCGCGAATAGCGTATGGGTATTAAAACCTCGGCCTTACTTATGTTCTGACACTTGAGAAGCAGTTCTTTTATTGGGGTTGGAACGTAAGTCTCTCGCATTTTTCAAAGCTCGTTGCTTGGCTTAATCGTGGACTTTGGACCAAGTGTTATATATCATTCAAAAGAGCTTTCTTTTCTCTATCAGAAACTGGTATTAGTTTATTCTCTACGATTACATTGCTCGACATTAATGGGTTAGAATGAAAATCGTCGCTTTCCTTTGAGCTCGATTTTGAGCACGATCGCTAATTATTTTTACAGTTGACTTTTTGGGTTTCGAAAGAGTTTTTATTCTTCTACTTTTTCATGTAATTAGTTTATTTTCTAAATAGTCTTTCAGTAATTTTAGCAGTTCGAAAAATTGACCAAAATGCGCCCTACCTTCACTTGCTAAATTGTGCGTTAAAAACAATTATGAGCACATCCCAAGCTCGTGCTCGACTTTTCTGCTTATTGAAAAAAACTACAACGTTCAAAATCAAACAGAGCTAGCATGAAATTTTCATGGAAAAACATCAACCGAGGAGAACTAATGTCTGGTGCGATAATTTGAGCCCGGGTTTAGCGTAGACGAATCCATAAACCTGATAATCTTTGGCGGCAAACTGTAGTTCTACTGAGTGAGTACATAATAAATCAAATTGAATTTGATAATTATGGTAAGGAAAAATTTTGCATGGTGCGGTCGTCGATCCTTTGAAATCATTTTCGCCGATACTTCGTTCCCCCAAATCCATGCGAAAGTAACGCCTCTAAAATAAGCGGCTATTGGAGCCTTGTAGAGCAAAAAATTCTCTTTCTAATGGTATATAGGACACATCAAAAAAGTTAGGATTTCCGCACGAAAATTGAGCTCGAAAATACGCAGAGACTTACGTTCCAAACCAATAGGTGACCAGCGAGAAAAGTGAATTCGAGACCTACGACACCTACGTTGTTGATGACAACGTCGGGCTGCTATGCATGGACGACGCAGTGGAAAGCCGCGTGCCCACTTGTGAAAATGTACCCGATTACTGACAAAGTAATATAGATGAATTCTTGTTTTTGCTAGCCTTTTGATCGGTGTACTGGAATGAAGTCCCGTAGATATATTTTTCTAATGTTCGTGCGCACGACCGCTCGTTCCCACGTCCGCGCTGCGGGTCGGCGCTGATCCACAGCAAACTTCAAATTGTTGAAGGGGCGCGTCGCAGATTCGAGTTGAAAATGTTGCTGTGAACTCCGATAGCTGTCCGCCAGTGCCAGTCAGGGGTAGAATTCTCGCCCCACAGCTTCCCGTCATAAATGGATCGGAATTGCGGAATGTCCCGGAAAAGTGGAAATGTTGGTGCTGCCTGGATGAAAACGGGAAGTGCGAAGTTCGGTTTCCGTTATTCTTGCGTTGAGCCACAATATCACGCACAAAATTTTGATTTTGGCTGGCGTCAGGGGCCGCCTCCGGCTCGCGCTAAATTGATCGAGCTGATAAGAGCGAGGCTAAATGAATGGCCCCATGCCGAGCTCGACTTCCTCAGGAAAAGCATAATTATGGCCTCAACTAGTCAACTGATCCGGGTACTTGGTGGCGGCAGTTTCGGCACTGTATATCTCGAATTCAGGAATAATCGGTATGTTACATTTACTAGATGAAATTGGCGAAGATTAGGGAGAAGAAGAAGAAGGCTAGCTATGCATGCAAATGGGCTCCATGAGATTTTTCATTCTAGAAATGTTGCCACCAAGCGTATTAATGGGATTCAAGATCCGCGGCACCTTCGCCGTGAAGTCAAAAATCTTCAAAGTCTCGGTCACCCAAATATTGTGGAATATATCGAACTCTACGAAACGGACGATGGGCGAACCTCCAATATTGTTACAGCATATTACGAACGGGGGAACCTGAAAAAATGTTAGTGCAGCATTGGATTTTACCGCAATTATAGTTATCTACAAGAAAAAACTGCGATATTCGATTTCACTTGTCGTCGACTGGAAATGCCAAATGTTTGACACATTGGTATATCTGGAAAGCGAAAAGGTTTTCCATCGTGATATTAAGCCCGAAAAGTGAGTTCAAACCAATTCCTTTTTGTAATGTTTAGTATCCTGCTTGGGCAACGATATGAATTAAAACTCTGCGACTTTGGGCTATCAAAATCGGAGCTAACCGACCCTTCAAAGTGAGTCGATGAGGCGCATGTCATGTAGTATACATATGGTTTTAGTTCCAAAATTTTAAATTATAATTGAGCCTGGTCCCAATCTCCCTCTCGTCCATTTTAGCATTGCGTTTCCGTTTCGCTTTTTCTATTGTGGACCAGGCCTCATCTACTCGATCTTTCCTTATCCCAATAACTTTCAGCTTTGGCCGTTCCGGTACTCTCCGCTATACCGCGCCAGAAATATTCGCTGATGAGGCAAATGTATGTATTTCGTCGAACCGGGCATCCCGAGACTTTCGACATTTAGTTTGGAGAGGAGGGGGGGGGGGGCGAAAGCCTCAACAGTGACAAGTTGAAAAACAACATTCGACGTAGAATTTAATTGCGCATCTTTTAAGTGTATTTCTGGAGTGGCGACGACTTCCTATTAAATAGTGATTCTTCAAAAACGCATTTGAGTACGCGAGATTCCGATGTTCCGGCCACTTTCGTGTTTTGAAATGCATTAGAAAAATGATCCCCGCCCAAAATTATGTATTTTCACAAATTTTCAGCAAATTTGGTAAGGTAGTTTTCGAGATAGTTTTTCGAGGTAGCCAACTTTAACGGCCATTTAAACCCCAAAAATGAACTTTTTTAAACATTCAAAACTATGCAGCCCCACTAATTCCTCCATGCTCTTTCATATGGCATCGAAAAAACGGGGTCGAAAAAACTGTGACAAGCGATACTGATACGATTTTCGACTTTTTTTAGCGCAGCTATGCCAGCGATATATATTCCTCCGGGCTTGTTTTTTGGGAATGTGTCGAAAGACGGTAGGAATTAGACCTGTGCATTCTAATGGCTTGTTTTTGGCATTGCTTTTCATACCATCAGCAACCTCGACATTCTCCATTCGCATATTCGTCAAGGTCCCCCAATAGAAAGAGCGGATTGCCGTGGTTCTATTGCCGACCTCATTCAAAAGTTTTTCTATTAGAGTTCGTGAGCTGTTGTCATTTTAGATGCACCCGGCGTGAGCCGGGAGGTCGGCCAACTGCTACGGACGCACTTGACGCCGCAAATTTGATAAAAACGGTGGATATTGTTAATTAAAGGAGTAGGTTAGAGAATTTAGGAGTCGTTTTATAAGCTGTTCCGTTCCAACCAGCCAACTACTGCGGCAGGTCACGCAAGTGGCAGTCGCCCATGGCGGGTAGTTGGTGCAAGAGAAGACGAAGAGGAACCCCCTGGCAGAAACGGTTGGTAAATCGTCTTCACGCGGATTATTGCGAAACCGGGTGATAAATTTTGGGTGTTGAAGCACTATAGTAAAATTATTTTTATGAAATCATCAAAAAAAAGCTATTTGATTTATAACCAGTACTGCAGGATAGCGAGGAAAGTGGCGATGAATTGATGGGAGGCCCGCCAGGTTACTGTCTTCACTTTCTTATTTATATCGACCTTACAGCTATTGATATCGGAAGCCTGGCTGTCGCAGACAACTCTCAGGTATTTATGAAGACCATTTCACAATACGGAGTCGAATAATGGAGGACGAGACAATCCATGGCTATAAAATGTTGACCTATTGCCAAATTTCGGCCCCATTCCATAGCGATAGATTTGAAAACTATAGTTAAAGGGATGCTCTCCCTTTCCGAGGGTCAAAAAGCAAAAACCATGCCGCGGGCGGGGGTTGAACCTGAGACACCCCCCGTTTGTAGGCCTGGATGCAATCGATTAGGCCATAGTGGCAAGCCATTGGGGATGGGGACGCCACAAGAGGGAAAGGTATCCACACACACAGAATGCACAAAATTCTATCCATACATATCCATTCAATCCATACGCACAAAATTCGGGCGTCATTTGTACTGCCCGGAATACATAACTATATATTTGCTGCCAAAACCTTGCGTATCCCTTTAAAGGGCACGTTCAGGGAGGTTTTTTTTTTTGGAAAAAAGCAAAAATTTTTGCCGCGGGCGAGGGTCGAACCCGGACCCCCCGTTCGGGAGGCGCGGATGGATACCAGTCAGCCACAGGTACAACCCCGCGAGGGGGTGAGGGGCGCCCCACGCCCGAAGGAGGGAAATTGCCTGCCACGGCACGGGCAGGCAGTGCGCGCAGTCCCTACGTCCATAGGGTGTACGCGTTGGGACGAGTACACGGCCCCTCCCTGAACCTGCGCTTTAAGACGATTATTGTTGCATGTGAAACACATATTTAGCTTAAAAACTCCTGCTCGCCGGGAACCGTCGCAAATAGTGGCCGAAACGAGTTCGCCGAATGAAGAGGATAAATTGCTTGTAAGGGAGCGCGAAAAGATTCTTAACCGAATATAGTTTTCAGAAAGAAATAGCTGCTGAGGAAAGAGAAGAATTTCAAGCAAGAGAAGACAGGAAACCTCGTATCAAACGTGTTCGGGGATGTATTTCATGGTTCATATATATCATTGCGGTTCTCTGTGCACTCGTAGCCTGTGTCTATGGACTCTGGTGGCTGCTTATTATTCCCGAGGCGCCCATTCCTACCGTCGGCCCCGATAGTCGTCTATGCCGAGGTCATAGGTCTGAATGGTTGTCTATTCTCAAGAATCTGCTCGACCCAAATGAAGATCCGTCCATATGTACCATGATAGGTCCGGTTTTTCAATATCATTCTCGAAAATTATTTTTATCGAAAATACGAAATACGAGAATTGAAAATCAATTTTTCAATGCCGTCCTAAAGCTTGCAAACAACTAATTTCGAACTTTCAGGTTGTCCCCAAGGAAAAGCCGAACTATCGTTTGGTAATGGCACGAAGAGATGTGTGCCGTTCGATCGAATCTCTGGCGAAATACCTGATAACTTCATTTTGGGCGGTTAGTTTGGAGATTTGGCTTATGAAAGAGGGGCGAGGAGAGAGAGCGAGAGAGAGAGAGAGGAGAGAGAGAGAGAGAGAGAGGGCGAGGGTGAGAGCCAAACGCAACTTTCAATGGGAACGGTTTGCGTCAGATTGTCCTTCCGCCGGTGATTGCGATTGTGGCGTAAATGAGCCAGTTTGTGTGCCACAATCTTCCCTCGTCGATTACGATAATGTCACGATGCGGTGTATCCATGAGGGTAGGCCATTCAGATATCATCCGGTTAGTGTGCAGGTACTTCATGGATAATGCGAAATAACTCCGTTCTGTACCCCAGAACATATGCAAATCTTGACTTTTGGAAAAATTCCCTTTGGGGTTTCGGACGAATGTCGATGTTTTTTAGAAAATTCAGTAAATGACACCTTTCATCAGCTAATTCAATATTTGTGTATTGTCAGACTGCACCGAGTTGCCCGGCCATCATTCGTGTCTCGATGGAGAAAAGAAGCAGAGCTGTATACCATATGAGAGATTGACTAAAGTGATCAATGGCACACAATGTGTTTTGGACCCGCGCCACGCCTGTACGTTGCCTTCAGCGCTTTTGATGTGTCGACGCGCGGCATACTTGATTCGTTTTACAGCTTGTCCTCTTACGGCACTAAATTGCGCTAAGCACGAGGCTCCGATTTGCGTGGAGATGAACACGCCGAAAAATCGAGACGGTCCTTTGATTGGATATGATGGAAGTTGGAAGACTTGTACCCTGAAAGGTGGGTCTGGAAATAGTTTGAGCGCTGCCTGACTAGTGTTGGACAGCACCCCGAAGAGAGCACCCCGGGGTGCTTTTTTCCCACCCCGGGGTGCTTCTATTTTCACCCCGGGGTGCTCTCAAAACCACCCCGGGGGTGCCTCAAAAAGCACCCGGGGTGGAAAAGAAAGCACCCCAGCCCCCCTTGGGGGTGCCCCAGAAAGCACCCCGGGGTGCTTTCGGAAGCACCCCAAGGGTGCCTTTTGCGGTGCTCTGTGGGGTGCTGTCTGGGGTGCTTTTTGCCAATGACCGCAATACATGAACTAGGTTATTTTGATCGAATCAGGAGATGAACATCATTTTCGAGCAGTTCGCACAACTCGGCGCCAATCCGATTGTAACTCATTTGGGGGTCGTTTGGTAGCATTTCTTCGAGGTTGTGAACACGGCGGACGATTTCGAGAAGTTTTTTTCTGACCGCGCTAGCAGCCTAAAGAAGCTTGATGGAATTGATTCAAGCCGTTGAGAAGGTTGCATTTTGAACGCTCTTTCTAACGGTATACTTGCCTTTCTCCAAAATCGTCGGGGGACAGAGAGGGGAGTGTTTTAGTGCCGAAAGGAAACGTACACTGATTTCAACAGATCCGAAAATAAAAAACGTCGATGTGATAAAATTACTCCTACTAATAGCTAAATGAACATTTGTATACTCTCAGAATGCACCGAGTTGCCCGGCCATCATTCGTGTCTCGATGGAGAAAAGAAGCAGAGCTGTATACCATATGAGAGATTGACTAAAGTGATAAATGCCACACAATGTGTTATAGACCCGCGCCACGCCGGTACGTTGATAAGTTACCCCGCGCATTAGTCCCGATTTCTTACAGCTTGTCCGCTCACGGCGCTAAATTGCGCCAGGCACGAGGATCCGATTTGCGTGGAGATAAACACGACGAAAAATCGAGATGGTCCTTTGATTGGATATGATGGAAGTTGGAAGACTTGTACCCTGACAGGTGGGTCTGGAAATATTTTGAGTGTTGCTCCGTTACCGCGGAAGCGGAGAAGTCCGACGAAGCTCATGCGAATAGCTCCAGGTCAAATATTAAAGGTGCCCATTACCTGTTACGCATAAGATTACTTATTACGAAAATATCTTTTGTTGATTTCTTTCGAAAACTTTTAGGGTGCCCATCCGGTAATCACCCATGCCTGGTATGTGAGAAGAACCGTAGATTCCTCTGCCTGCCGTATCATACCATTCAGAAAGTTACGGACGACAAGCGCTGTCCATTGGTCAAATTAGACACCATTAAAGGTAGCAATTATGTTATATTGAAGGCTTTTCCTAAAGGTTATTTTCGAAAAATAGTTTTTCAAAAATCAAAATTTGCGAAAGATTAGCAGCCATTGCCGACTAATAGCCGGAAAGTTTTTTGAAATTCTGTAACGAACCGACTTTCGAAAAGATGACTTTTCGAAAGCAACTCTAATCCGTCCCCCCTCCCTTGTCCCCCTGTGTTTCCTCTGGGGTGGCGGGGGTGGGGAGGGGAGAGCGAGTAGGCCGCGAAGATGATTTTGCAACCCCGTTTCCAGCGTTTTTCGTTCCATCGGATGATTGTCATGAGATGGCGAAGCAAAAAAACGAAGAATTGATCGCATGCTACACTAGTCATGTGCCTGGTGCCGATTATACTTGTGTGCCATGCGATCGGCCGATGAACATAGAATTTGGTCCGTTGACCCAGCGTATGACATGCGAATTTGAGGGTAGGGTAGATGGAACGTTAGTATTGGAGTGCCTTAAAGGGGCAACGAAGTGCCAAAAAAAGGCCGGAAAACCAGAGCGGGTACGTCGAAGGCCTCTGTGGGCCCAAGGGGCTGGGAAGCTCGCAAATTTGAAATTGCCCGTCGCCACCTACTGAATCATCTTCTCGCTGTTTCTGGGCCAAATTTGATGACTAAAACGCCAAAACTATTTAAACCTGAGTGAGGATTTCAGAAATGAACTCAGAATCTACAAGTCATAGTGTTTTCACCAATAAATCGGGGGAAACAGTTTCGCGCAAAAATCCAAAGGATGAGGCTCTGGTCCCGCAGCGGCCGCTGGCAATTTGCTAGAAATTAGTGGCCCCTCCCAACGGGTCTGATATTTTGCACTTCGTTGCCGCTTTAAAGGTTTCGCCGCTTTTGTGCCGTAGGGCTTTGACAACATAAAACTGCGCAAGGTCAATATCTTGAAAAATGGCGGCTCTTCCCCATTGTTTTTCAGGTGATGTAACTGTATGCAACTGACTTTTAGAATGTCCGATAGACGGTCAGGTGCCGTGTGGATCGAAGTGTTATCCGATGGAGAAGGTGAAGATGGTCAATTCGAATGGTACCTGTGAACGTGGGTAAATGGGTGAACCGACAGAGGGCTGGCCAAATTTCTAGAATATTTTGGTTTCAGCCATGACTTTAGACTTTCGCTTCTAGGCCCTAGCTTGTTATAATAAAATGAATTATTGCCATTAAGACAACCTTGAGAGCCGATAGCCAAGGTTTAAAAAGGTTGCCAAACTGCGGCAGCGTCCCGAAAATGGGTGGACAGAGTAGAATTTCGGCAGCTGGCTTTAGTTGATAATTTCCTGATTTCAGTGCACAAGAAAACAGCGTCGCCGGGCATCGGATGAGGAAGGATATGTTATAGGATTTTTATTTGTTCGTTACCATTTTTTAGACCCCGGAACTGGCAGCAATAAAGACATGCCTAAAGCTTAAGAATTTTTGGACCAGAAACGACATGGCATTGCCCAAACAAGGAAATAAACTATTTTTAGTTAATTTTGGGCGCTGAAGGAGACGATTTAAGAGATTTCAGAGGTGTCAACAGCACATAGAAGAATTGATAACGCCATGTAATAGTGAAAAGAATTCCCTCTTAAAGGGTGCGAAGTGTTTGGTGACGCTTATCTACTTTTCATCCGCCGGCGTTCATGTAAGAAGTAAGATGACAACATTTTTTGGGAGTTTAGAACGTTTATCCATTTATTCGATCAAAAAAATAAGTGCAGGAAAGAAATATGGTTAAAGTTAGAGAGAGAGATAGATAGATAGATAGAGAGAGATAGAGAGAAAAAGACGAGAGAGAGTGAAAGACGAGAGAGATAGAGAGAGAGAGAAATAGAGAGAGAGATAGAGAGAAAGAGAAAAAAGACGAGAGAGAAAGAGAGAGAGAGAGAGCAAGACGAGAGCGAGAGATAGAGAGAGAGGGAGAGAGAGAGAGAGAGAGAGACAGACAGAGAGCCCAAAAACTTTCCCAAAGTTGTATTATACTAGATCGATCCAGGGTTAGATTTCTCTCAACACCTACATACCCCGGCGTCGCTTGTTCCCGATGCTGATCCATTTTCCGTCGGGATCGCGTCTACGTGTTTCGGTTCGAGCGTATCTGCGCCTTCCAGTAAAATTGACTTCATCTATTTCCTGTTCTCCCTTCTTCCATTCTGCTATCAGCAGATCGATATATGGTTGGATTAGATGTTATTTCTCCTCGGTGGAGAAACTAATTCGCGGACATTTCATCTCGGACCAGTCGCAGTCGTAATTTTCTAACAAAAAATTCATAATTTTGAAAGTTTTCAAAAAGAGTGAAAGGAGATTTTTACGAATTTACAAATTTTTAATGTCAGCATTTCATAATGCCGAAATTTAATATAGTCCATTTTTTGACGAAAAAAGCCTGAAAAATTTTTGAGGTTTCGAGTTTGGAGCTTATGAATTTTCGAATTAAAAAGGCTGAAAATATTAAGGTTGAGCACCCAAAAAACCCCGCTTAAACCCTACCACAGAAACCCGAAAAAAGAAATACAAATTCTTTTTTAATGCTTTGAAGGCAACCGAAGCAAAGTGGGTTGAGATTTTAAAGCTGGAGCATGCACACAGAAGAGCTGATAACCCCGTAATATAGTGTCCATTTTCGTCATGCTTATGTAAAGATGCTCAGGCTTCTTTCGGGTAACGCTTATCTGTTTTTCATATGTTCTTGTAAGTTACGTTAGTTACATACGTTCATCTGCTTCAGCCCCGAAAATGTGACGCCGAGGAATGAAACGTTTTGCAATGAGCCCTCGAGCTGTTCGAAAATTTCATAAAAACCGTGAAAAAACCCCGGTGTCATGCAGTTATTTAGATCAGAAATTTGGACTGCGATTGGCTAGGACTAAAAAGAGAATGCAAAACCTCTCAGCCGTCGGCCAGTTCCGATCTTGCGGAAAACCCCCGTTGACAATTCGTGTTCGCGGCATTCATAATTCGACGCTAAATATCATGACAGCTGTGACGAATTTCCTATTTTGACAGCCCTTATCGAACACCGTTTTCCAGGCGGGCGCCTCTCTTGACCCGGCCATTTTTATCGATTCCCCTGGCCTGTCGCGCCGCAAAGTACATCCGTGTCAAAATTTACTAAAAGCCCTGATTTTTGATTTCTCTATAGTATCTTATTTTGATCTTTTTCTCTCTGTTCAAAATGTTCTGATGTACACGGGTGTCCCAATAAAAAACACCCCCTCTCACTCGCCGCAGAAATATCGGATCGGAATGATAGATACACCATTCGAAAGCCCCCTTAGAACGGCGAGTTTGCATTAAGCTTCATAAACAAGTTTTATTTAAATGCGCCTGTTTATAATAAATTTAAAAACATTGAGAGACGTCACCTGCATTTAATTAACGGCTACTTCGGGTCATTTTGCTTGAAAAAGGTTGAATATAAATTACCTCATATGCCAGCCCAAAATGCCGGAAAATCTTACAAAATGGCTTGTAAAATTACAAAATGATTTTGAAGATTGTTCCCAACTCGCCGTTTCAAGGGCTTTCGAATGGTATAAATATCATTCCGATCCGATATTTCTGCGTCGAGTTCGTGGGGTATTTTTATTGGAATACCCTGTAGTACCGCTCCCACCTTCGAATATTTAGAATTTGCAGTCAGATGGACGTACCACCAGCCGATCTGGATTTTATCAATTTACCGTTGCGATTCCATCGGCATCTTCTCGAATTCCTGACCCCAATGGATCCACGGACAAGATTCCGATACGCTAGGACATGCCAAAAACTATGGGAATTGACCGAAGCCGGGGTGCATAGCTGGGCAGATTATGGCGTCATTTTCAGACGCGATTCCACTGTGTTGCTATGTCACCCACGACTACTGCCAGATCTCGAGTTAGTGTACTAGCAGATCCTCGAACCCTACGATTGTTGCTGGCTGGAATTACTGTAAGCGGCGCGGACATCGAATTAATCCCAGCTGAAGGAATTCCAATCGGGATTCGGACTGACCGTCTAGTATTGTTGAATCAAAGAGAGGATGATGCCTTGCTGGCCCTGCTAGAAGAGATGAAGCCACAACAATGCAAGTACGAAATGATAACATTTGAAGCAATAGCCCCGACTGTCCAACTTCTACATTTTATGAATGAAAATGTGAAAGAGGTCCGTTTCCCGATGTTCCTGGAACAAAGTCTATGGTCAAATTGAGATGCCGACACATTTACGGTCAGAACCCGGGAGGAGAAGACGATGATTCGATTCAGCCGTATATCGATCTGCTGGTCGATGAATGGAAGAAGGGGCAACGGGAAATTCTACAGATTGACATTTATTCGGATTATGACGATTACCGAGTTGAAGAACATCAGCAGGAAATGGATGGACAACGGATTCGGGTCGCCCACGCACAACATGGGGCGGACTATGTAATCTGTATCTACCGTAAACGTCTAACATAGTGATAGTCTGTTTCATCATTACAGGGTGTCCCATAAAAAAGCACCCCTCCGGCATTTCGCCGTATTACATCCAATTGATCCCATACTTTGCACAAGGGTGTCTCGGACCATAAATAACCACAATCCTGAGTTTTATCCCGATCGCTACAATAATTTTCGAGTTATCGCCAAATACCGTTTTCTTATGACTTTAACGCTTTTTGGCTGCACCACTGGACTTTGCATCGATTTGCATCGACCACCGGCTGCGAATCCTAATTTCCCCTTAACATCAGGGGTGACTTTCGGTTACAAAATTGTTTGAAATCAACGGTTATTTAATTAATTTACTTAGGAAAAAATTTTTAGGGGTAAAGAACTCTTGCCGCTTCATTTCGCCCAATATTCGAAGGAGTGGATTCCGACGTAAACCTGATGAAAAACGGACAATAAAGTTTATTTCTTGTTGTATCTCGACAATTACAAGTAGCTGGCGGGCCATAACTCAGGATTGTGGTGATTTAGGGACTGATACACCTCTGGTCAATTTTGGGACCGATTCGATGTAATACGGCGAAATGCCGGAGGGTGCCTTTCATGGGACACCTCTTATTTGCTTATCCGCCACTCCAATACATTCGAATAAATGGCTTTTTGTCGAGAATTTATACAGTAAAATCGCGGGCATAAAGATAAGGAATCACTGCAACTGTGAACATTTTTGGTGTTTAGACAGTCCCTTTTCGGTAACCGTTATCCTAAGCGGGCGCTTTTAGACGGCCCAGGCACTTTGATCGATTGACAGGCTGGTCGGCTTGTTTCTGGCAGCGTTCTGAACCTTTATTTTCAGTTTCTACCATTTAGTTCTCGCTATCTACGGGGTGTCCCAAAAATTCGACCCACCCCACTAGCGGGCCGGAGAAGCGTCCGATTTTGACTGATTTAGGTATCTATTAAAGCTCTTCGCAGGCTATAAAACAAACGCTTTTTGTTTGTCAATACGCATCTTAATTCATACATTTTATGATCAAAATGCATGAAAACTGCAGATTTACAGGCGAAATCCGCATGTAAATTGAATGCTAAAGCTCAAAGCCAAGCTGATTTTTTGCGATTTTTAAGAAATCGTTAAATGCTGGAAGGACGGGCCAAAAAAGTTCGTAAAACGAAAGCGCTTGGTTTCTCGCCGTTTCAAGGGCTTTCAGATAGTGTAAAAATCATCCTGATCAAACCTTTCTTCGGACCGCCACAGGGAGTTTAATCTTTTTTTGGGACACCCTGTATTATAACTGCTAATTTTCTATTTTTAGGAATCTCAATCAAATGGATGAATCATCCTGTGACGTAGATTTTATCAATCTACCATTGACATTCCATCGACGTCTTCTCGAATTTCTCACGCTAATGGATCCGCAGACACGATTCCGATACACTTGAACATACCAAAAACTATGGAAGTGACGGAAGTCGGGACGATGGCTGAACAAACTATTCCATCAGAATCAAAGAGTAATTCCACTCTGCTTGTATGCTACCCATTACCGCAAGACCTTTATTTGGTGGATTTGTTTAAAGCGCGAACCAAATCGTTGCTACTGGGCGGAATTACTGTAAATCGCGCAGAAGTCTCTTCAATCCCTGTTGAAGGCATTCCGACTGGAATGCGGGCCGATTCCCTAGAGATTCAAAACGCCCCCGATGAAGCCACATTGATGGCTCTCCTCGAGGATGAAGCCGCTGGACCGGAAGTACAAATTGATAGAGTTTGAAGATATGAGCATCATACCTACTATCCGACTTCTCCATTTTATTAATGAAAATGTCCAAGAAGCCATTTTTCTATACGTTTTTCTGGAACGAGACCTATGGTCCGAGCTGAAATGCCCGAAATTTGGGCTGAATGGCAACAAGCTTGGATATCCCGTGATTCAAGAATTTATTAATTTGATGGTAGAAGAGTGGAAGGAGAGGAACGGGATATTATGGAAATTCAAATTTACGTCGAACAGGACCGTGATCGACCGGTCGAAGAATTTGAACAGAAAATGGATGGACAACGGATTCGAGTCGGCTACATGGAGATGGGTGTCAAGTATTGAGCAGAGGACCCAGTATATAGTCTAATAAATGGTGAAATACGCGCTTTTTTCCTTTTACGCCACTGAGTAAATTTGCTTACACTTCAACCAAATCCTTCACTTCCCGGGGATTTCGCAGACAAATTTACGAAAACCATACAGGGTGGGCCTAAAAAAAGTAAAGTTTTGGCCAGAATATCTCGCGAACGGAAGCGAATGCACCATGGTTACCTTGCCAAAGGCTTAAATATGCCGGGTATGCATACAATAGCACAAGTTGTTTTCACGATTTTTGACGACGAGTGGGCTATTAAAAAGTTTTTGAACGTTTTTGTAAAGTGAAAAACTTTGAAGCGATAAAGTATCGAAGCTTTTATTAGTCACGTTGACTTCAAGGGTATCCAAATAAGCCGTTGGACTGCGCTATTAAACCAGTGGTAAAGAATTTCGATCGGTTTGCTAGCCGTCAATAGGAGCATTCGGAAAATCCGGACTTCCCGTCCTCCGCCATCGGCTGCAAAATCGATGAAAGTACGCAGCAAGAAAATGACCGTCCCAGGTAAGCAGCTGCAAAGATAAGGTTTTCTGAGAGTCGGGTTGTTTGCCATTTTCTGCTGGCCGTTGCCACGTTCGCGTTTCGTGCTCGTGGAAATTAATCAATAGCTTCACTGGGTTCCGACACTAAACGATTCGTATGTCACTGGCGCCTCCTCAAAACTGCCGAAAAATTCGTTTCCAACACGCCTACGTCGGGCTTCTCTTTGTTTGGTAATGTTCTATTTGGCCGTGGGCAAAACCGCAGGGGTCCCCTTTTCGCTATTTTTTTAACATTTTCAATATGCCATTCGATATAGAGATCGAATATGCGGATAGTTGTCATTGTAGCGCAACATAATGTAATACAGAAAAGCAAAAAGAAAAATATGACTTATGAAAATGGGGTAAAAACGGTAAAATTAGCTATTTTCGCCATTTTTAGATGCTTTGATGATGCCATTCGATAAAGCACCGAAAATATATATTTAGGGCCCGGAATAATGAAAATTAAAAACAAGTCAAGGCAAAAATTTGCAACTTTTTAAATTCGCTCCCGGCCAAATAGAACAGTCGCCTGATTTATTGCTGCTTATGCCCATTTTTAGTTGAGCGATCAAATGGATGAATCATCTTGTGATGCGGATTTTATCAATCTACCACTGACATTCCATCGGCGTCTTCTCGAATTCTTGACCCCAATGGATCTAAAGACACGATTCCGATACGCGAGGACCTGCCAAAAAATATGGAAAATGACTGATGCCGGGACGAATAGCTGGGCAGATTATTACGTCATCTTCACGAGTGAGCCAACTGTTGCGATCTGGTCAAATAGTTTCCATACGACTACCTCGTTACCCTCGTTACCTTCGCCTGGAAGCCTCTCTGAGGCCTGGATTGCATGAGTGCTCTCCTACCAATCCAGGGGTCGCGCGAGTTCAATCCCAGCACCCTTTCAAAAACGTTATTTCTTTTTTGCTCTTTTTTTTGCAATGGATTCAGCTCGTTCTCTAGATGCGATTGGATATTTTCAATTTAAAAATCTCCCAGTTTTGAGGTTTTTGGCCTAGACTGGGTGGGGGCTGTTTTGCGCGCAGTAAATGCTTTATACCGGTTGTGATCTTGTGAAAAGGATCTTGTGAAAAGAAAAGATCCAAAAACAAACAAAAATCTGAAATTTTAATGGCACGTTTGCAAGAAAAAATTAGCCATCCGATCCGGCTCGGAAATGGATGAAAGGGCAGGGTCAGGAGAGAAGCGTCACCCCTCCTCAGGAAAGCTAAACCCGCGGTCGGACCCGTTGGAACGGGTTCGACCGCGGTCGGAAGCGGAGAACGGGTTCGACAGCGGGTTGGAACCCAAGAACGGGTTAGACCACGGGTCCGGCCGCGGGTTGGGAGGGAACGGGTTATGGGCGGGTTGAGGACGGGTTGTGAACGGGTCGAAGACGGGTTAACGGCGGGTTGGCTGGCGACATCGAACTCCCAAATTTGTTCTATTTTTTGCAATTATTTGCGCGCCCAGTTCAAATGCCGGTTCTATCTAAGGAGCGTATGTTTCTTTTTGTTTTGATTTTCGTCCTAATAAAACTATAATAATAATGTAAAATTAATGCCTTTGAGCTATAGCTACTTCGTTTGCACAAGTTTCGAGGAAATCATCGCTGCTCGTGGTTTAGGATTAGAAACTGAGATTTATTTGGAAAAGTACTCGTGTCTTTAGTTTTTGTTTTCATTGATTCATTGATCGTAAAGTTTATGTTTTCATTGTTTGAAGTGTTGATATGTTGCAGATTTTTGGAATTATCACTGTTCTTTTTGGTAGACGACCTAGACAATACTTTAATATGTCCCGTCCGTATAAAATCGAATGAAATAAAGCTAAAACACTTACAAGGATACCTCCCCAGCTCGAAGTTCAACTTCGGTTAGCGAGATGGCGTACCAGATGCAGTTTTTCGCGCTGATCACGATCCCGATATTTATTTTTGCCCAAATCCATAGGAACACCATGAAAAAATCATTTTAAACATTGTGCATTTTTTCCCTGGCTGCGCGTGATCCGCCCCAAGCGCTTCAAAACCTCTTTCCCAGAGGGAGGCATCCATCGGTGGCATGGTGTAGTCGGCAAGTACTTGGTCTACCAATCTAGGGGTCACTAGTTCAAGTCTTGCCGCTGACGACTTTTGCTCTTTGGATAAAAATTGCTGTGAAGGCCATATGGACGTCAAGTAAAAATTTTTATGTCTAATCTTGTATAAAAACGGATTTTTATGTCTAGCTTTATCTGCTCCGGGGTAGGAAGGAGAATTTCTATTGGCACAATTACTGATAATCATTATGAGAATGATGCTTTGTTGTTGCCACAAATACTTCAATTGGTGACAAATGGGCCAAAAAGAACTAGAAATATTATTACTGGGCGTCCATATGGCCTTCACAGCAATTTTTATCCAAAAAGCAAAAAAGTCGTCAGCGGCAAGACTCGAACTAGTGACCCCTAGATTGGTAGACCAAATACTTGCCGACTACACCATGCCACCGATGGATGCCGCCCTCTGGAAAGAGGCTTTGAAGCGCGTGGGGCGCATCGCGCCCAGCCAGGCGGGCAAATGCACAATGTTTAACATGATTTTTCATGGTGTTCCTATGGATTTGGGCAAAAATAAATATCGGGATCGTGATCAGCGCGAAAAACTGCATCTGATACGCTATCTAGCTAACCGAACTTGAACTTCGAGCTGGGGAGGTATCCTTGTTAGTCTCTAAACCTTGCAAGTTATCTCGTTGATTCATATGCGCATATACCAAATAGAGAACGATATCTATGTTTTGAATGCGCAGAAGAATCTACGAGACAACTTGCAATATTTTTCAAGCAAAGTTTTAGTTTACGTAGCTCGTTTTTTTCGCGACCGAAACTTGTTAAAGTATTACTTGTGTGATCTACCAAAAAACAAGCGTTGCTTATCGCAATAACGGAAATATTTGCTTGCGAGCGCAACACTATTATTACTGTGGGAAATAGCAACTCTTAAAACAATGAAGGCATTTAAAAACACGAATAAGTGTTCCGTCGAAATGAAATCTTGTCTAAGGGTAATTTCGGGAAGATCACATGAGTTTCTAATATCACGCGAAGCGTGGTATTTAGAAATATACGTCGAAAGGCGGGCGCGGAAGCGCGGGAAGTAGCTTGACTAGTGGCAATATCAGACCGCGGGCTGGAGCTGGGTTGAGAAGAGGTCCGACCGCGGGTTGAGGACGGGCCCGACCGCGGGTTGCAAGGCGGGATAAGAAGGGAATCGGCTGCAGGCAGACCGCGGGTTAAAGAACGGGTCCGACCGCGGGTTTAGCTATACCAATAGCTAAACTTAATAGCTGTATCGATCGATAACGAATTTCGATAAGGGCTGTCAAAATACAAGATGTCACAATACAAAAGCCAAAGCCGCGAAAAGTGTCGGATCAGGATGCTGGCTACGTCATCCGAAAGCTACTGAAATCGCAAGACTGCAACCAGTCATTGTTGTCATTGAATGCCAGACAAAGACCACTATCAAAAACAGGTCATTCATTGTCTCACAGCTACGTTTCAGGAGCTGGATGCGAGAGAGCGCGAGAGAGAGAGAGAAAGCGAGAGAGTGAGAGAGAGAGCAAGAGAGAGGGAGAGAGGGGAGAGTGAGAGAAGGTGCTCTGTTTTTCGATGTAACATTTTGCAAACTGCTTATTTCTGGATTTCTTCATCAAAATACCTTTATTCAGAGGCCAGCCGATTGGCAGAATGAAGGAAAAGTGAGGCCAATGAAATACATCCCGGCTTAAAATCGCTATAGCTTTTGTTAAACGCTATAGCTATACTTCATGCGGCCTCGTTGATTGTTTTAAAGGCCCGGAATCAGCATGTCCGCATCCGCGTCCGAGGCAGTAGATATTTCCGGGACGTTTTCGGAAGTGATAATGACTTGCCCTCGCACAAACGCTCTACCACAGTAGGTATACTCGTTATTGTCTGTTACTCGTATCCGTTGCCCATCGGTTTCCCGGCGATATTCTTCAACCGGATTATCTAGCTTTTGATCGGTGTTGATTTGAATTTCGCGAATCTCTCTTTTCCCCTTCTTCCACTCCTCCACCATCAAATCGATAAATTCACGAAGTATGTGCTCTCCATCCCGATAAGCCAACACGCGAAATTTCTCCCATTTCAGCTCCGACCAGAGATTTCGTTGCGGCAAAGTCGAGCAATCGAACTCTTCCGCATTTTCAGTAATAAATTGAAGAATTTGATTATTAACGATGACGTTTACAAAGTTTAAATATTGGTACTTCCGATCTTGCGGCTTCATCGCTTTGAGTAGGGCCATCAACGCGGTCTCCTCGGAGCAGCTGGTTATTGCTAGATGGTCTACTCGCATCCCAATTGGCATGCCTTCAGCGGGAATTCGCCGCAAATGAAGGCTATTTACGGTAATTCCAGCCAGTAGCAACGCTGTTGTGCGCGGACTTTTAATCAACACAAGGCGCTGGTAAAGGTTACCGTCTACTTCGTACCCTATCTCAACAGCAGAGTGGTTCGCGAAATCGACTTGACAATCTGCCCAGCCATTCGTCCCGGCTTCGGTCAATTTCCACAGCAATCTGCAAGTCCTAGCGTATCGGAATCGTGTCGGCGGATCCATTGGAGTGAGGAATTCGAGAAGACGACGGTGGAATGTCACAGGAAGATTGAGGAAATCCATATCATAAGATGATTCATCCATTCGACCGCTATTTCTAAAACATGGGCTTTGGCAGCAATACATGGTGCTTCAATAAGAAACATCCCCTATGAGTCGACGCATAAGTATCGGATCGGAATGATAGCTATACCAATCGAAAGCCCTTGAAGCGACCAGCTCGCAAAAGTCTTCAAAACCATGTTTTTTATTTTGACTCGCTATTTTACAAGTCATTTTGTAAAACTTTGCGGTTTTGGGGTTGCATACGAGTTAATTTGCCTCGATTTCTCCAAGCAAAATGATCAAAGGTAGACGTTAATTACATATTGAGGCCATCCCTTAAAGGGCTGCCGGCGGCATGTGTCGATCCCCCCATCAACAAATTGGCAAGTAGCCAACAGGGGAGAGAGCGCGCCCAGGGCGAGAAACGCAGAGACATTTTCTTTTCCGCCCGTAACCGATTGACTATGCCGTCGGCATCCCTTTAACGTTTTTCAAGGCTTTCTAAAATTGTGCGTTTCAATGAAAACATGGTTTTGCAGCTGTTGCAAACTCGCCTTGTCAAGGGGCTTTCGAATTGTGTAAACATCATTGCGATCCGATACTTCTGCGTCGAGAGGGGGTGTTTTTTATTGGGACACCCTGTAAATAAAGAACGGACACCGATCAAAATGTCGTCAAATCTGAAATTTTAGTTTAATAAAGGAGCGGGGCAATAAGTAAGCGGAAACCCGCAAAATCGATGAGGGTCATGCCGCAAGAAAATGGGGTGAGGGCCGAGGTGAGCGCGTTGAAAGATAAGGGAATTGTTTGGACAGTTCTCGGGAAACCGCCGTAGCAAACCGACATTTTTCTAGGCCAAAGTCACTAAAATTTAATGATTGTATACGTTTCATGTTGAGGAGAGCGACAACTACAAACTACAGCTCAAAAATTAGACAGTTCTTAGGGTTAATTAGTGCCACCCAAAGTTATTTGTTCACTTTAATTTTTATTTTACTTTATTATTTATTACTTTCTGCCACACAATGCTTTGATTATTTATTGGCTGCTTGACGGTTAGGGGATCAACCACGCGATGTTAAATTTCGCACTGTTCTCTAAACCTAAACTTGGGAATAAAAACAGAAGAGGCAGTTTTTGTTAACTTTTTTTTGCAATTTCATGGAATCCTGGCCGATATGCGCAACGATATTTATTCAGACACGGAAAAGAGAAAAACACAGAGGCTTATCGTTACAGGGGGTGCGGCAAAAGTATTGTCGCGGGAGCTTTTGCCTCATATCTTATTTGCGACTAAAAAATGGGAAGTTTTGTCAACAGTATTAGCTTCTTTAGACAGGTCCAAGGCAGCAATCTGCTTTTGAAAGTCTCTTGGAATCATGATTTTTGAGCGATTTTCATTGCATGATGTACACGACCAAAAATCACGGTGCGCCGCGTCCTCAGTACGCTTGAAATAGGGTCTTTAAATTGGAGACTACGTGGGACCCCACATGTCTTTTGATATGTGTTTCTGGTAGCATTTGCTTTGTTCTCCGTCGTCCAAAAATGGAAATCTCATAATTTTGTGATTTGAAAGATTTATGGCTCTCAGCCATGTTAAACGAAAATGGGCTAATCTGGCCGGTTTCGCGACAAACTTCGGTTTTTGGGTTTTTAGTTTCTGAAGGAGCTTTTAGGGGATGACGTAACAGTATATTATTATGCTTCATGTGTGCTTATTTTAATGTGTATGATGCGCTAAATTCTGATCGCTATCCACCCTTTTATGAAAAAAAAATTATTTTGCATTTGCAAGCAGTCATGGAAGCTTATGTTTTCTTGAACCAGGGCAGGATTATTAGGCTCAAACTGGGGGAATATATAAAAAGAAGCATGGATCAACCTCAGGAGAAAAATTAGCAAGGCTATCATTGTTTTGCGGACGACACAATCCTGCCTTTGCTGACGGGGCGGCCATGTGCGGCGCACTGGGTTTGCCTCTTCTTTGAATAGGGCCCCCTCAAAAAAGGAGCCGCAACATCTTTGGTTGATGGTTTCTCGTGACAGAGCTTTACATGCTCTCTCATTTCCAATAAGAAGCTTGGCGAAGCTACCATTCTTTGCAAGCAACCTTAGAGAGGTCTAAAAAGCAGTTTTTAGGCTTGAATTTGCCGGGTTTGTGGAAAAAGTTGTCCTAGCGACAAAAAAAAAGCAAAAATTCTGGAAGTAAATCTTATCATCGGATAAAGCATTAAAAACTGCATAAGATAGATTTTTGGCTAGAATACCTGTCAAATTTCCTCGCAGATACATTCAGCGGAAAGTCGCGACAATACTTTTGCCGCACCCTGTATATCATTACGGTTGCCGCTGCATCCAGATGAGCACCCGTTTGTCCCAGGTGACCGGGCGAAACTCGATCACGGCGGGTCGCACTGGCGGGGTAGGTGGAGGTCCCGAGACGTTTGATTTTTAATAGTTCCATAGTAACTCCCAAAAACAACATACCCTGACAGGAAGTCGACGGGGGGCGCGGTGGAGGTGAGTACGGACGGATACGTCCTTCTACCGGAGACACGGGACGCTGGAATAACATTTTATTTTTGATTTTTAGAAGTTATTTCAAATCTCTCGCCGGGGGCGCCGGGTAAATAGGTCGCTTGAACCAATTTAATAAAAACCCACAATGAGGAAAACTCACAAATCCTTCAGGTTCAGGGTCTTCGGTGGTGGAGTGTCAACCAACCGAGCTCTTGTATTGTGGAGGTAGGGTACATTTCTCACGGCTGCAGCATGACGCGCTTGCACGCTGAAAGAAATAAGCTCGAGCTGTTATTCGAACTACCAACCGCTTCCATTCCTCCCATGAATAAACTCGCCGACAGTAACCGGTACCCCCTGGAGGGGTAAATCCTCATCCAGCAAAGCTCTCCTAGCAATCATGTATATGTGACAAAGTGACCAATAAATACCAGAGAACGAAATTGAGGGTCGCTGGATCGCCTGAGAATATCCTCTTCGTCGCTCTCGATGACATCGGGCGCAATCAACCTCCTTTGACCACGAAAAGAAGATTAAAAACTTTCTTGGGCCTTACCTGGGTTAGTCGCCGCGTCTTAGCATCTCGAAACCAACTTTTCACACTTTCGCGCCAAATCCTGGTACATCTAGAGGAAAGTATAATAAAGCGAGAAAATACAAAAACACGGTCGAGGTTTGAGCTCTTTGCCAGCGCTCGGCGGACAGTGCATTGGCCCAAGTGTTCGTAATAGGTGGGTCGCACCGATTAATGGCTGCCACTCTTTGCTGGATTGTGAGCTGGAATTTAAAAATGCATCAATAAATGAAAAGCTTACTCGCATCCGGGATCACGCAACGTAGACGAACCAGATAGGAATCGAGCTATCGGGGAGAGCACGGGAGGAGGCCCTCCTCCTACCGGTCCGAATGCCAAAAATTCGCCAAGTTCATGGGTGAGATCCGGCATGCCCGCCGAAGACTCCGCGTCCGTTGGCTGAATGGGACAGCCCCAAAAGTGTACTGTTCTCTGTGCTCCCTGCGCCGACCAGTCTCCCCCGACGCGCAAGGGCACACTGAGTTCCTGAAAAACGAGATGGTTCTATACCGATAACGGGAACTATGAAAAGATCAGAGACTATAATAAGGAGGGTACCATAGGAGATATCGTGGACCATTGGCCGGAATTGTGGACCATAGATTTCCCGACTTAAGAATTAAGGTCCACGGTTCTGAATCAAATCGTGGACTATAGAATCGGGCTTGTAGCTGTATTTTATGGGCCCTGATTGCCAGGCGCCAAAACCGAAAAACGGTGGTGCTGATGTATCTGAGGGGTACAACACTGTGTTCACAGTAACGGGGCCACAAGACAGACCGTTTAACTTACTTGCTTTTAGCTGAAGTCTAGGCTTAACTTAAACAGGTACTCCAGAAATCCCAGGAAAAGCTTGGTTATGGGACTGCTTATTTTTGTGGTGATTCTTTTGCTGATTTCGAATTGCTGCGCCCTCCTGCAAAATATCCCAATTTAAAAGTTGTGGCGTTTCAAAGCACCATTTTTGTCCCAAATTTTGGAACTTCAAAGTCATCATTTATCTTGCCTTTCCTGTCTGATTCCTGAAAAATTAGTCACCATTCAGAAAAATTTTCTCTATCGAATGAGCTACTTAACTCAAAATTGTTGAAAATTGAAAAATCGAAAACCACCTTTTTCACATCTTCGTAAGTGATCGTCGATAGGTAGTAGCGCATTAAAGAAATATACCAAACGAATCAGAAAAAAATTTTCTACAAGATAGGCTTATTAAAATTGACTGTCCTATTGAAACAAAAAGTGGCGCGTCGTGACAGATGACTTCCCGCGGACTAAAATATGACCTTAAAATTGCTATAACTTTTTAAATTGGGCTATTTAGCAAAAAATTGAAATCAGGTTCGGAATCAGCAAAAATTCTACACAAAATAGGCCGGGTCCCATAACGAAACGCCACCTCGACCTTAGGTGGTTCTCTCTTGTTAGCTCTAATTATGCTTTTAACTAAAGCTTAGGGAATTTAGGCTTCAATTTCTTAGGCGCAAGTCCAAGTTTAACTTAACTTTGAATTGCTCTCAAAACTCAAATAGATGCTATATAGGATCTACGTCCTATAGATGGATAGTTTACAGCCAGGCTTCACTTGGCTGCTGTTAGGCTTCGGCTTGGCTTCAATGGAGCTACCAGACTCAGGCATAGCTTAGATTTTTCGGGGGTTGATCAGCTTACAGCCAGGATTTGCATTTAATGGAAATTACCTTAAATCTGATTAGAGCCACAATTAAAGCTCAAAAAGTCTAATGTTTTACAAAATACAGTCTTAAGATCCCTATGGTGAACATAAATGCTCAAAAGTTCAACTGGAAATGCTCTCTAGGCAAAATATATCCAAAATATTACTAATATTTATTCATACAAAGATAACGACAAAAAACGCATATTTTACTGTCGGATACGCTGCGATACTCTGGTCAACAAGATACGCCCGTATTCTGAGTATTTGTCTCGAATCTGTTCTCCATCAATTTCCTTCGTTGATGTTCTTACATCCAACTACATGGCCTCCCGGGCGGCGCAAATTTTGGTTTCTATAATTTCTCGTTTGCCCTCTTTCCACTCTTCTACCATCTGATTTCTGGCTGAACCAGTTGCCACCCTGCTGTTCTGACTCCGATCCGGAGCTGCGGACATTTCAGCTCGGACCACTGGCGTCGGCGGGGCAACCTTGGGAACGGCACTCTCACGTGTTGGTTAATAAAATGTAATATTTGTTCGCTTTATTTACATCATCATCATTTCCCATCAACCGTATGAATTGATAGTTACGTGCCAGCGGCTTCATTCCTTCAAATAGGGCCAGCCAAGCAAAGATCATCGAGCAATGCCTCATCTATTCTACAAGGAGACGTTTTTAAGTGTCGTCGGGACTTTGGCACGGGATTGGGCCTATCTTGTGCAGAATTTTACGCTGATTCGAATATGTGAACCGCTTTAGCGAATAGCTATTTCTCGAAAGTTGTTGAGCGATTTAAAACAGCCCAAAACGGCCTACATTCAATAGTCATAAAAGGCTTCAATAAGGTTTTGAGACAGCAACTTGATAGTACATCTTGTTCAGAAAAAATTCTCTATAAAATGTAAACCATCTTTTCCAAAATCATTGAAAAGTTGGAAAAATTCGATAAATTGGGTGGTCCATAATTTTACAAAAATTTTCAAGATTCCAGCATTTTTGAGTTAAGCAGCTTACTCATAGAGAATTTTTTTCTGAACAAGATGTACTATCTGGTTTTGTCTAAAACCTATTCAAGAACCTTTTCTGACTATTGAAAGTAGCCGATTTTGGGCTGTTTTGAGTTTAAATCTTTAATAATTTTCGAGAATGGCTATTCCACCATAACTGATTACATATTCCGGAATCAGCGTAAAATTCTGCACAAGATAGGCTTGATCCCATGCCAAAGTCCCGACGACACTCAAAAACGTCTCCTTGTTAGACCGTCGGTCCGTATCCCAATTGGAATGTCTTCAGTGGGAATCGACGACACAATGGTCAGTCTTACAGTAATTCCAGACAGCAACAGTGATTCGGCACGCGGATTATTGATCCTCACCTGAATATACGATTCTGTGCCATCAGGTGACGACTTATAGATTATCGCCAGAGGGGCATCCCTACACGTACACTTCATAATCTGCCCAGCCATAATAATTTATTTCTCGCACTTAGGTTTACAAGTAAACACTTATTAGTGGAGGTAAGGTTGGAAGTTTGTTGAAGAAAAAGAAAGGGAGGGGGGTCAGGAAGCATTAAGGCGTTAAATGGACATGATTAATTAAAGAATGGATGAAATAGGTACTAATCGGGAAACCTGCTTTTTAAATATCTTAATTGAAGAACTATCGAAGGCAGATTGGGGCAAAGAATTCCAAAGAGCACATACACGCAATGAAAAGAACGACTTTTGTACAGAGGTTTTTTGACCGAGAATAGGCTTGAGCTTAACGAGCAGACCATTCGTCCCGGATCCGCCAGTTTCCACAAAAATTTGGACGCCATTGCGTATCGGAATCGTGTCTTTGGATTCATTGAGGAGAGGAATTCGAGAAGACGTCGATTAGATTAATAAAATTACGATCAACTTCCGATCCATCCAGTTCAACGGTTTTTCTGAAACTTCGGTTCTTCGCATTATCGGGGGTCTTTCAAACTCTTTTCTTAGGCCCAATTTTTTAAATATAAATTGTGGAAGTGTTTCTAACTGGTATTTTACTATTGCTAAACGTGAAAACTTTACAAATTTGTATTAGAAAATCGAAAAATATAGATTTTTTGACAGTAAATGGCCCTTTTTGACCAACCTTTTGAATATTTCAAAATTTTGCGGGGGTTTACGGTATCCATTTTTACGGTTTGGCAAGAGATCGTCCAAAAAAAAGTTGGCCGGCGCCGAAAATCGATGAAATTCGCTGACTCAACTAAACAGAGAAGCGCTCGCCCAGCTTTCTGATAGCGTCATGGATTTCTCACAGTTGAAAAGTTAAGCCATTTTGAAAAGGTGTGTCTAAAACGTAAAAATTTGCCAAAATCGGTACAACATTTTTAGTCGTCAAAATAAATCTAATCAACCACATCGATGTGATTAGTTTATATGCTTTGGATGGAGGGTTCTATCCATCTAGGAAATCGACAACTACAAACTACCGCTGAAAAATTAAAAAT